>JANBPK010000741.1:0-139681 GCA_027579435.1 Candolleomyces eurysporus | reverse complement strand
CGCATGGTGCCGCAGTGACTGCCACCTATGCAGCTCTGTTAGTTGACGGGAACTTGCTCACGAACCTTCTCAGTATTGGAGGGAAGACGAAAAGGACCGGACCGGATCCTCCTCCACCCGCCATCGTCGGAGGTCTGAATACCCATGATGTGTTTGAAGGTGTATCTCATAGTTATATCAACGATTTGTGACGATTGTTGAACTCACAAATACAGGTGATGCATCGATGACCAGGGCAGACGCGTTTTTCGGAGACATTCCCAGCTTCAATCAAACTCTGTTCGATCAGGTATGTGTATCTTCACACTTCTCAATTCATTCAACCTCAGCAGACGTACATCGACAGTTGGTGGATTTCAGCAACCGCTACGGGGATGGATACTACAACCTTACAGTTGCAGCCGAATACCGCTACCACCTCATCCAACAAGCCATCGCTACCAACCCTAACTTCACTTTTGTCTCCCCCCGCTATTTCACGGCATACGGTGAATCCGCGTTTACCCTCAATTTGTTTGTAGATGGAAGGGACAACACCACAGCGCTGGGAGGAAGAAGGCTCGATATGGATACTGCTCTCTCGTTCTTCAGGGATAGCAGGTTCCCACCCGACTTCCATCGTGCTTCCAGACCCACGGGAACCGATGGGGTCAGGGAGATTATGGCTGCTTACCCTTTCAAACCGGGTCGCAATGTTGATGGGAAAATCAACAATTTTGTCGAGGATCCGACCTCGCCTTCGGATTTTGGTGGATGCGGTCTGTACGAGGACTTTGTCGAGAAGGTTGTCGCCCTTTACCCAAATCCGAAAGGAGTTTTGCGAAGGAACTTGATCATCAACTTGCATTTTTTCTATGGAGTCTTTGCAAGCCGATGTGAAGAGGCCCTTCCTTATGGTACACTTTAGTTCCTGCTCAAATTCGGTGAGGATGAGGACTCTGTGCGCGTATAGTGTTAATCGCTACATGTCGTGATTTCGTGAACGAATAGTCGATTCCATGTCCGAGTTATTAGAGACCTTACGGGTGTCAATCAACCCTCGCAATTCCATTTTTTATTATTCTAACTACATACTGCACACAAACATTACTCATTATAATCCGAATCGACTGAACACTCTAGAGAACACTCTTCTCCTCCAATTTGAAATCACTACTGTGTCGTTCGTCCGTGAGCTCGTCCGCTGTGGAGGATCTCTGTGACGATTCTTCTAATCCCGAGTACGTTGTCGCGATCATGATCTCGGTCGTCCGTCCCCGACTAATAGTATGGGCAAAACCAATAGGTTTCGAAATTTCCACGTCTGCGACGACGGCAGGGCCTAGTTCTCCGTTCCCACCATTCTGCTGCACAGTTGGAGACTTGAGCCAGGACCGCCCAATCGTAACTCGGAATATGATCATGTGTGGTGACAGCGCCTGTTCACGAAGAATAGGTCAATAAAATAGCGGACACACTCCAGGGAGACGGCAGAACGACTCACACAAAACGAATAAAACAACCCATCAATTAAATGATACCAAACAAGATAGGCCTCCGCCCGTGCCTGATTTCTCGGGATCGGGACTTGTTGGAATATAGCACCCGCTACACCGAACAAGCTTAACGGGAACGCACTCTCGATCAAAATGGAAATGACTTTGGTGTACATCCTGTTCTCGGTTGTATTTCTATGTTCCAGGACCATCCCCCGCGGTTCATCCGCGTGACTCGACGGACAAAGTAATCTTGAGAGGGCACGACGAGTACGAAGGAGGTGAACGGTGATCAGAGTCGTCACGATGATGTTTGTTGCTACGGTGAGAAGTTGAGAGGCGGATGCGAGGGCAAAGGTGTTGATTTTTGGATTGGAGACAGTTGCTTGGAGGAGGAATGCCACTGTTTATGTACATACTTGTGAGCGGTACAAATCCCGGGAATGAATGACTTTCAGGACGTACCAAGTGATGTAAAACACATAAGTGCTGGTAAAATCGCGACCCATCGCCGGTGAAACCAGATGATATAACATCGGTAAACCTACTCGATCCTGTCAGCGACTGAAGTGGGGACCGCAACCACAAGCAACTTACGAGCAATGCGTCTCCCAAGAAGATGACAAACCCCAGGCCTATACCGCTGACATACCTATCCCAGGTCCCATTATACTCTGTTGCAATATCGAAGAACTCTGTACCAGACGTGGCTTTGAAGATAACTTGAAACATCCAAGCAATATCGAGAGCACCTGTCAGCCCCGAAAGGATAGTGATGAGGAAGCTGAGCATAATATATTTCCTCCGGCCTTGTCGAAGGTGTTTCGGAGTTTCCAGGAAGACAGAGAGACCGTAAAGGGACATGAAGACGTGTATACCTGTTAACAAGCCGTCATGTTTAGACCTTGCATGCCGACAACGAAGTAATCAAATACGTACCGACTTCGACCATGGTCATGCAAAAGTTTGCGTACAAACTACGAGCAGCTATTACGCCGCGCCTGTTTACGTTGTACTCGCTGCTATAGTCAGACATTTTAGTCGTATGCAGCGCAAGGAAGATAGGGTGGTGAAGAAAGTTTTAGTACAAGAGACGACGGTCTTTTATAGCGGAGGGAGTCTGGACTCTGATACATAAAATTATATGCAAATAAGGTAACGGCTCCCAAATTACTCGAGAAACGTGAGCGGCGAAGCTTCTTACTATCAATGACTGTGGAGTGTGCATACCACATCAAATAATTTGATGATGAATCTGTCAATGATCCATGGGGAAGTGACCAGCGCTGTCAACACAATCTTCACCCATCATATGAGCTCAGAGGCACCAGATAATTTTTTGCCTGGGATCGCTGTCTATATTGAGCGAAGAAGTGAGCGTTCATTTTACATCATTCAATGATGTGAAAAAGAATTGACAGCGTACCTTAGAATGTCAATCCTGAACTAGCTAGGGTGGAAATCCAAGTCAGGTTGATAGCCTTCATCAAATGTGGAGAGGGCCAAAGGCGAGCCCGGTCCCCTCGGATCGCAATTCCAAACCAAAGTGCATTGCCAATTCGACGATAGAACTCACTTCAGTGTGTGTCTGTGTGTCTGTGTGTTCATTCATAGCCCCTGGGGAAAGTGATGGTGGGAGCGTAGCGTTGTTCAAAGTGCAAGCAGCATGTGCAACGCTTCGAAACCATCTATCGACGACTGTGGGCGCAGAGCCATTGAAGGGCATCCTTCAGGACAGCTAAGGAGTCGATTCATGGGCGCTCAGTCCTTGATACCCATGTACATGCCGCTATCACCCGCCGCCCCAGCTCCTGAGACGTCTTGATAGGCGTAACCTAGGTCTGGTCTCAAACAAAGTACTTCCCATTTAACCATCAGGCATGATTCGCGACACTAAGCGGACCAAGTACAGCGGCCCGGGTCAATAGCAGTGCGGATCAATGCCTCCGCCCGCTCACCTCGGATCGTTGTTGGGCGAACCGATAACGGGATGCTGAGGTCAGAATTCAATTGAATGAAACGAAGAGGAATGAATGAGTGGGCGGATTAGCGAGTGAACAAATGGAGATGATAATGGAGGGATGGATTAGTCAATCAAACGGACCAGCGCCATACGCACGGAACAATTCGAACCTTTTGCAAAGTAACACGGGCGCTGTTTATCTGAGGTCAACCTTGTCCTACAATCATCCTCCCGAGGCTCCAACTCATTTCATCAAGTCTTTGTATTATTTGATGGGGCGAAGACAATGAGTCGACCTTGTTCCCGCGGGAGTTGCGTCTGCAGTTCAAAGCTGGTCAAAGTTCGATGGAAACGAGAGGGGCACTTGGCTCAGTCGAAGGGAAACGGGCGTTGGGTGATGCGCTGGAGTGAGAGACCAGTTGGGGGATATGGATTGGCGACGGGTGGTTAAATAATAGTATAAATGCACACATTTTAGATGAGCGCGAAGGCGAAGAACCTAGGGAGATTTGGCGAAACAGAGAATTTTGAATAATCTCGTCAATGAAAGGTGGGCGACGCAACAGCAGACAATCGACAGTGTTCATGTTTCCTTCACGACGGAGTCTGCTCCCAACTTATCTCATCCCAATCTCTGAATAAGACGCGTTCTATACGCAGGACTATCAACCCACGGTAAAAAGACATTGCAGGATATGTCTTATGCCACCATGACCTTCAAGGTCTTCGTCAGATTCCTGTAGCCTTTAGGAAGGCCAAAAGCCATTGACAAGAGGGCATCACATCAATGTTTGTCTAACAGAGTACTCTTCTGAAACGTAGACCCCAATCTGAAGAGTCGGTAAAAGATGATTCCGTCAAAAGATGCAAGTCTTATCCAAGGAGTGGGTTCCATTTGGAGCCGACCAAAAGCCGATCTATATATTCACCTTACCTCTGAATACAGCGTGTGAGTGCAATCTGGTGTTTTGTTCTATAACTGGAATATCGTATGCGAACGTTAAACCGGCCATATCCACTCCCCTCCTGCAAGGCTCGTCGCCAGGCTTATCGCAACCCCATATCCGTAGCAGCCGATCCCCCGAAAGGGCAGTACAACAGTTGAATCAGCAAATCCACTAGAAATCTTCCTCTAGGCTTCTATAAAGTCCATGGGCATAGCCTCGCCCGTCCGTTCTTTGATATCCCTCCGTCGCGATATCAAGGACTTTGAGCCTGGGGAACAGATCCAAAGATTTATCGAATCTGACGAATCGAGTTATGAGACAGTTGAGGACAATGTCGTCCAGTTTGTCCCATCCCCACTGCTAGGCCCTGTAAAGTTCAAAGTAAAAATTTCCGATAGGTGACACAGGCAGAATTCTATACCGGATTAGGTGAGTGGAGCGCACGCAAATACGACATCGAGGATCATCGGTCCGATCCGATCGAAGAAATCGCAAAGCCCACTTTGCTCTAGGACGCGTGCAGCCCACTCCCACCGCCTCCGAGTCCCCCAGTCCCCCATTGCATTGTGAAGTGAGCTCGAGTAGGGATAGTAAACCGAGGAGCCAAGCAAATCAACCAAGAGATGCCACTTGATTGAGGGACGAGCTCCCCCAAAAGGCTAATGGAATTATCTCGAGAGGCGCTAGGATGGGAGTGGGCCTGAAGGGTGCGGTAGAATTCCACGATGTTCGGGCATACTTCGAAGAGTTGGAACGCCCGCAAAGCGTCGGGACATTAGGGACGCGTCAGATTACCCCAATGGACGGGGATGTTCATCATACTATCGTTCAGCGGGTGAAATAGAACACGAGAAGCCTATCAAAGCCGCACTGTAAGCATGGCACCAGCTGAGGAATAGGATGTCGAATCTCAAAAATCTATCGTTTCAACGTCCCTTTATCGAGTTCAATAGTCCGAGAAATTCAGTTGTTTTGCCCGGTGATATAAATGTGCGTATGCAAAGCAACAGACAAGCAGGGGCCGGAAGAACGAGCAAGTTGAAAGAAAGTGACTGTAAATAATAGAAACTATAAAAGCGGCGGGATCTCAAGCAGGTCCACAAATAGAGCAAGAACGACCTCAGCCCAGAGGAACAATAGTGATCACATAACTTGGAGAAGACGCCTTTGAAGCGAAATCGAGAACCGAGAAGACGAAAGGAACGCCAATTTTCCACGTTATCGCTGTTGCAGGAGGCGGGAGAGGGAGAGGAGGACCATCGCAATGAAGCTGAGGTGCGGTTTTGGCAAGTTTGACCGTTTGGAAATCTCAGGCTGGAAGAGACGCATCACCTTCGGAAAAGACGCGCTCGCAAGAACGCCGCACTGTCATCTTGAGGAAGAGTCGAGAGAGAGCGTTTGGAGAGTGCGGGAAAGTCCGGATCGGAAGGAGCTTCAGATTTAAAGGTTGGAATTGGTCGTTCTGCAACTAGCAGGAGAACTGAAGATGAATGCAATGAATAAAATCTAGAGAAGATGCATCATATCTCCAGAATCTGGCGTACCGAGCGGCGGCGGGGGGNCGCAATCTTCCTTCCAATTCATACATGTGGAATCTTTGACCTCTTCGCTTTCGATCATCGTCGCTACCTACCCACGACGTTTGGTGCAAGCCCACGAGAAAGCACCCATGACTTCCTGGATGTTGTCGAGTCCTATGCTTGCTAACGGGACGAATCCCTTCGACAGTTCGGACGCCGACAATAAGCCCCGAGGCTGAGCCTTGGCTGGTAAATCTGCCTCGTAGCCTCAGCATCAGTGTTACCATTGATGGGAGCATCTATATACGCGCCTGAGGGGTCCATGTGATTTGCGAGCTGACAAGCAGGGAAGGTCGAAATCCAACCAACCATTGACGTCATCAATGCAAAGCAAACCATCAATGCTTGGTCAAAGCCACGACGTCAAACAATCTTCAACAGCGCCAACGTGGCAGCCGACCTTGCTTCAGTTCATTCGTTGGCTGTTGGAACTTCCCAACGGATGAGATTCCCCCAATCCCATACCGGCCTTGAATTCACCCATTTACAATTTTTGTTGAAGGCTTGCCGGCGGGACCTGCCAAGCCGCCCCCGAGCGTCGGCAGAAATCGATCCGTGTACCCCTTAATGTAACCGGAGTCGCCATTCCCGACGGTCCCTTGAAAGTAAGTCCAACCAGTCTCCAACAATGCCCTCTTCTGAAAAAAGTGACACAGGGCGACCTTTCTGAATAGGATCAGACGATAAAGAATATGAACACATATGTATGTAGAGGGAAGTTCAAACTGCCTGGTCCAGAATTCGGAGCTGCCGCTGAGGCCGTACTGGCCCCGAGGTGATCGATCGACCACAATATTGGCAGCGAGCGATGGATGGGTGCTTTCCCAATCACTCAATCACTGTAATCCCAGAATGCCCACGTCGCCCAGCCTGTCTTCATCCTCAAATTTTCGGAGTCGTCATCCTACGGAGGCCTGTTCCATCCTTTCCTTCTGAGAAAATAGGCCATTAGGGGCTATGTCATACGTCTGTTGAACAGGCCCCTTTCGGTTCTCTCTTGTATCCGGACGGCCGTTGCGGGCGGTGGTTGGCACGCGAAATCTTCAGCGTTCGGGAAATGACCGGGCTAAAACTTGTATCGGCCTCTAGATAGTCCTCTTCCTCCAATATCCCTGTCCCTCATTCCACGACGACCTCCTCAGGCCTTCACGATGGTCGCCGCTACTCTCGACAACACCCTTGGTGCGATGCAGATCGGAGCGATGATGGCGATGTTTCTGTTCGGTATCCTGACTATGCAGTTCGATACCTACTTCCAGCTCTTTACAGACGACCACCTAGGCCCCAAGATAATGGTCAGTTGGCTCCGTCGGTGATTAGATTTGACGTGGGCTAACGAATGACTTCCAGGTTGTCATCGTATGGTACGTGTCGCGGCACTCGCTTCCCCTTCATTCGGGCCTCTCACCATCTGTATTCAGGGTGCTCGAATGCGCACATACCATCTGTTCAGCGGCCGAGGCTTACCGGGGAACGATAACATATTATGGGAACATTGCAGGATACCAGAGGTTTCCGCTGATGGGTCTAGCGACTGTACTGGGAGCCCTCATCACCGTCATAGCTCAAGTGAGTATTCGTGATTTCCTAAATCTAGAACGTCAATTTATCTTGGCTGGTATAGTGTTTCTTCGCCTTGCGGGTTTGGAAAGCTCATACGAATCCATTTCGCTACATTGGCGCCGCATGCGGCGTCGCTTCCTTCGTTCGGGCGATCGCTGGTATCTTCCTCGGGACAAGGTTCATGGTCGCGAAGACCTTGGTAGAGTATCGCGTCCGCTATGGATGGCTGATCCGAACTCTGCTGGGTTCAGGTGTGGCTATCGATGTCGTCATTGCAGTCTCGATGCTTTATTTCCTTCTCACGAAGCGCAAGTCAGGCTTCACGTCGTATGCCTTTCTATGCTTCTCTGAATTCGCACAAATCTGACTATGTTCATAGTACCACTCGGCTCGTTGACCGACTGTTGGCATACACGGTCCGTACTGGCCTTCTTACGAGCGTGACCGCCATCATCGTGCTTGTGACGGTGCGTATCATCCTCCAGTCGCGCGTTTGAATCATGTTTTATAAACTCCTACCCATAGTTCGTGACGATCCCTGACGCTTACATCTGGGGCGGATTCTACGTTTTCCTTGCAAAGCGTAAGAGTTTCATCTTTCGCATCATCAGCCTTTGACGATTCCTCTCCCAGTATACTCCAACTCTCTCTTCTCGGCGTGAGTTGAGTCTCGTTTTGAGTCCTGTGACATGTAATTAATCCAGCTCGTAGATTGAACGAGCGTCGGCGTCTCAGAATCATTGTTTCCGAGGGCTCTAGTCCAGAAATGGATTCTAGGGCGGTTCGGAAGCTCACGACGGGAGGACGAGCTGGCGTGCGTACCCCACCTTATTCGTTCTCCCCCTCCAGAACTTAACTCTCTTCCTAGGCTTATTCTACCCCTGCGATCACGATTGAGATGAAGACGACCTCGGTGACAGCCGAAGTGCGTATCTTGCTTCCATTCTGACACTCTGACAGGATACGTGCTTACCGGTTCCTCAGGACATCGACCATGAGAAAGGCACACCGTTGTACTCGCATTCGCGGTCTGATGAGCATCTAAAACAAACCAGTTCTCAGTTGAATATGGAACATTGAGAAGGTTATGGAATCGTAGCCTGGTCGTGATCATACTTTCGTCAGTGATATTGGGTTATAGTTAGCAATCTAAACAATATTTTACTTGCCGTTCCTCCATCTGCGCGACGATCTACTGTCCCTGGTAGCCTCCTTAGACGGCGATCAAGCTCGCATGAGATGCTATCCGAACTAGTTACATCATAGCACTCTCGTCGTCCTTCTACCTGTCCAGAGGCCACATTAATCCATCTTTCAAACACCAGCGGGCGACGACGGACTTCTCAACTATCCAAGGGACTTATTTGATAATATCTCGGAAGTACGTTGTTCCTTGACGCTCCCCTGAAGCTTTATTGAGAACCTAGGTATCACAGATTGCTCTTGCCTCTGTAAATGTATGTATTGAACTCCTCATTCAACGGAGAATCGGAGGAGAATCTTTGGATAGATGAGGCCAGGAGATGCAAAGGTGACGTTGATAACTCCTCCAAGTCGAGTCAAGTCGATAGACGTTGAGCCATAGTCTTCCAAGGCAGTCGTCGGGCTTCGTGCGGCGCTTTGACCGCATCTTCATTCGAATAGGGGACTTATTGACATAATCTGGTCACTACAATCGAGTTTCTCATCTAACGAGTTCCAAGTAGGGAGACAAAGGACCAAAAATCTCTCGGTAGGTTAACAGTAGAAACGGTTCTGTCTTCTGAATTTGGTAGGCTCTCCGGGATGGCCACTTTCTAGGGGAGAAATCGTAGCCTCTTATCCCCGGCCACTTCCCTTGATGATTGAGCCCTTTAGTCGTTTCTCAAAATCTCCGCCCTCACCGCAGCTACTGAATCTCGCGAGTCGCGTTCAGAATGCCCGTTTGAGAGGCTATTAGAAGCCTTCGGAGGAGAACTCAAAGCTATGAACCTTGTTTGAATCCATTGATTGATCATGACTTGGAACTCCGGGTAGGTAGGTAGTTATGTGATGACTGATTAAGGAGCTTGCCTCAGACATAAAAGAGACAAACTTTTCAGGTTCCAGCTCCCCAAACTCACAGGTCGTTATTCAACTTCGAGGTTACTATGTACCTTTTGAACGTCTTCTCTGCTTTCTCGGCCATAATCATCGCAATGACACCCTTCATACAAGGCGGCGCGGCTCTCCCTGTCCCCGACGTTGTGCCTTGCGCTGAGCTTAGTAAGTGAGGCATCGCGATGAACTTACCCCATGCTTACGCACTGTTTCCGGACAGCCACGAGGACTACCTCTATCAAACACAATAACATCTGGGAGATATCACCGCCAGAGTGCAGGAAATTGTAGAACGGCTCGTCAAGTATCTACATACGACATAGAAATAAGCTGCATCACTCTCCCTCTCGTTACGGTCCACTGTCCTCTATCAAGAAACCCTTTCACGTCACACAAGCTTTCTAATACCGACTCCCTTTACTGTGTATCTAAGTTTTGACAACCTGCTGTATAATAATAGTCCGCAGAGAATGGTGGGTATCTCATTACCGGTATCGACGAGTAGTTGTTACTTCTCCTTTTCTCCTTGAGCGGCTTGTTGGATCAATTCTGGTTTTGATCGTTTCTCAGTTTGTTCCTG
The DNA here is from genome assembly GCA_027579435.1 of Candolleomyces eurysporus. Taxonomy (NCBI): domain Eukaryota; kingdom Fungi; phylum Basidiomycota; class Agaricomycetes; order Agaricales; family Psathyrellaceae; genus Candolleomyces; species Candolleomyces eurysporus. The sequence continues at coordinate 129,494 of JANBPK010000741.1, read as the reverse complement.
GCTGAACCAATATGCCTTCAGACGCCTATGCATCTTTTTTTCGTTAATTCTGACATTCTACGCTCATTATGCCCCTGAAATTGCGATTGAGACAAAGACAGCCTCAGTGACAGCCAAAATGCGTATCTCCCTGCATTCTGATACTTTGACTTCCGGCACGTATTTACTAGTTCTCCTGGACTGCGACTATCAGAAAAACTCACCGTTGTACTCGAATTCATGGTCTGATGTCTCGAAAAGAAGAGTTCTCTTTCGGGTATGTGATGCCGAGAAGGTTATGGAATTGGAATTGTAGACGAGTCGGAATCATATTTATTCAAAATACTTCTCTCGGTTTCTTCATCGATAGACCTAAGCGACGATTAGCAGTCCCTAATAGCCTGAGCATTGATAGCCCGCACGACAGCCCATCTCAAGGAGCGTTCCAATTTCACTTTCGTCACCATTCCCATCATGTTCGGAGCACCAATCAAACTCTCTTTGGAAAACCGGTTTTTGTACGAACAACTTGACGATCATCCGAGTAAATTGTCTGGTCAAATCTCACTCCTTCTCTCCCAATCTGTCGATGACAGCCATCACATAGTAGTTGTTGTGTTCCCGGCTTACCAGGAACATTGAACAGCAATAATAGTAGCACATAATTGAGGCCGGGAGATGCAAAGAGAACGAAAAAGACATTTTGAAATCCGATGGATTTGTGTTGGGAGGTCTCTCAGAGCAGACGCTTCGACCAAATCTTTATAACCGATGACCTCGAGATATTGTGCACTATGAGTGCCTACTCATCTACCAACCCGAGTAGCAGAGACGAAGGTCAAAAGATTTCTCGGTAGTTTAGTCGTAAGAATGGGTTTTCTGCCTTCTGAACACGACAGCTTCTTTGGTATGGCCACTTCCTGCGGGAGAACTTGGAATCATCCCTTCTTGTCACGGACCACTTCCGTAGTCTATTCAGTCGCTGAGTAGTTTCTCAAAATCTCCGCCTTCCTCGCAAATCGAGAACCTTGTTTGGACACAAAGGTGCTGGGTTCGAGAAACTATTAGAAGCTTTAATCGTGGGAGGGGAATGAAAGTGAATCCTACTCGACTTCGATCATTGATCGATGGGAAGGTTCTGTGATAATAAAGGACCTTTATTACGAGAATATAAAAGAGACAGGTTTCCAACATCTTTTTTTCTCAAGTCGCCGCCGAGCAGCTCACTCAACCTCGTAAAGCACCGCCAAATATCGCAGCTATTATGCGCATCATCACCGTCTTCTCTACCCTTTCCGCCCTCTTCGTCACAATGTCGTCCTTCGTACACGGAGTCGCGGCTGTCCCTATTTCTGAATCGCAAGCCTCTCGCGAGGCTGGTAAGTGGAATTCGGATGAACTGTACTTCACGCTGACGCGTCAATTCGGACTCACAGCCGAGAAGGATATCAAACATAATCTCATTTGGGAAGCGGAACATTGATTCTGAGGGCTGCATTCACAGCGCTAGATGATGGTCATTATGATTGTGTTAAATAGGGGGAGATTAAATGACACATATAGGTAGTCGAAGTGTATTTGTATGATTGGACTTCTGAGGTCTTGTGCGCCCATTCGAAGGAGCGGATGATACATAACTCCAGCTTGATGGGTCTTAAATGTCAGTCATTCTATTTCCATTCTTCAAACTTACAATTGATATATTGACGATGGGAAGTCCCGAAGTTTGAAGATGGAAAACCCGTCCACACACCCACCCCGCAGAGGACCTCTTTGGTGGATGAAATGAGATAAGATCGTTAGCCTGTCTCCCGTTTGGGACAGAACTCAAGATAAGGTCCAGTACTGCTACATTACCGTTCTCACCGGACGTAGAGCTTCAACCGAATGCCACCTCTGAACTCTTCGATGCTTCCGACTTCTACCACCTGCTTTGCAGGTTCTCGAGCCAAGTTACCAACCAAAGGTCGGCGTGATGACGGAGGTCACCATTGGTATGTCGAGGATCGGGGACGTCAGAGAGATACATCGACGATCGATCCTATTGAAGAATCTCGTGTTCAATTCATCCGCTCACAAGATCTGGCCCCTCTGACTTTCCTCCCAGCTCCCAAGGTCGAAGTACGTCAGGGGCTTCTCACTCCTTTCCCTACACATCGTAATAAATGCGTCAGGCTCTTGGAACAAACGTGCCTTCAGCTAGTTGAATTGCCTACTCTATAGAATGAAACTTATCCTAAGCTTCTTATGCGAGTCGATTTCAAAATCGAGGAGAGGGCGGCAATGGCTGAAAACCTTTCCAGCGCCCAAAAAAGCCAACTGCTGTCCCAAATAGAACAACCCTGCAAGATGATGTTAAATATTCTACCTTTCTTCTTTTGCTTATTACCTACAGTACTATACTTAATTCTTTATTATTCGATGGTCTCATCGACGGTCTCATTCTATTCTTATCCCGGACTTTACGTATATTTTGGGCTTGTTTGCTTTTGTCAGCCCGATCGCTAGTTTATACCTCGCCTCGCCTAGTCAGCCGTCCCTCAGATTCTTTCTACAATCTGAGGTGTATTCCTTTGTCTGCTAGGTCGACGTCCTCGAAGTCTCTCTTCTCCTATTTCGACAGATGATTATAGGGCGTTATGGTTGACTGAGGATCGGGGAAGGAGACCACCAGCGGACCGTCCTTCGAAAACACGAAGAACCTGTACCATAGTGCTAAGTCTGCGCTGTATACAGCTATCCTCTCGCTTTGCGTTTGCTGTTGACTCTCAGGATCGATGTGATTCTGCTGCGTAGAATGAATTATTAGCGCGTTCAAGTTCCTGAAGAAAGGAACATCTCTATCTACTCACCTTCGACGATTCCCGCTCAGTTGTAGGAGATCGGTATACGGGCAATGACTGCAGGCGTCCGGACAGTATACTCTATATAACCAATAAAGCTTGGGGTCTGGCAATGTTTGACCTTGCATAGACATCGGACGCGTGCGTACTATACTGTGCATAGCATTTATCTTGGGTGACGAGGGGATCAGAGTCGGCTTTTTTNGAAAGTTATCCTTTGAATGTAGGCCCACAACGACACCGACAAGTTGGTCACCCCGTCGACACCGTGTGCGCTACAGATAGGTTATCGAGTCAGCAACATTCCCTCATTCTTTCTGCCTGTAAGTCTCTGTCACTAACCGCGAAAGATCATCCGTTTTCTACGCACCTCCTTGGCGGAAGTGATGTCATGCCAGCGGCTACGCTTTTTCAACTTGGGTCAGAGGGGAGGGGAGGACATGGGTCTGGTGACCTTGGTTCATATTTACGGTCTATAACTTGGTCAAAGCGCGCTTGCTGCAAAGCTTGAATGATATATAGATGTCCAACAAGAATAGTATAATTCTCATTTGTCAAAGCTCTTCGAATTTTCAGTGGAGTATTGCGCGACCGCTCGCACATGATTTTTTCCTATTGGGACCGTGAGCCGTTACTATGATATGAGCTACGATATGAATGATTGCTCTAAATAATGAATATTGGGTGAAGACAAAGAAAACCTCCGCATTTAATCCGCCCTCTCAGGATCGAAAGACTGGGGCTTGGTATACCTAGGCGCCAAAAAGTGCCAGTAAAACAACCCACCGGCGTAGTACTCCAAATTCTGAATATACATCCGCATATTGGTGCTCAACTCCGTCCTGCCGAGCAAGTCTTCGCTCATCTCGAGGACCTTGCCCTCCTGCCTTACGAGGACACCACGTATCATGTCTATAGCGGCTTCCTCGGGGAGGTTGTATTTGTTCATGACCAAATGGACCGAGTTCACAACACGATCAGTGGGCTGAGTACGCTCACGCTTCCAGGACATGTAGTCGTTCATTAAGCCGAGCCAGACGCCAATACAGTCGGTGTATGGTTCGATAAACGATAACTCGGCTTTGCTGAGGCGGATTCCCATCGTCCAGCGGATAAACGACGTCGTGATCCTATGACATTAAAAAAAGTCACAATGTCAATGGGCTGTATAGAGGGAATGAAGGTGACGCACTTATTTCCAACGTGAACTTTGCGGATGTTCAGGTACTCCTCCAAGCTCTCGAAGTTTTTTAACTTGGCATCAATGTGCAACCACTCCTCTGTGGCATCTCGGACCTCGACCCAGCCGACGGCATCAATAGCCTTCATCCTGTCACGAATGTCACGGAACCTCTTGATCCGCATGCCAAATCCGTTGTCGGCCACGGGCTCGCTATCGTACTCTTCGTACATCGCACGGCAGAGTCGCTCAGATTCAGCAACTGCATTTTCGAGAGGCTCTTCCTCAGCGACGTCTATTCAGGGTAAAAATTGATGTCGTCAGTGATGCTATCGACTGAGTGAGACCGAGTGACGCTTACCATCGTGAGCCCAGGTCAACTCGATGAAGTCGATCAAGAGCTTCATCTTGTCCAAATCGGCTTCACACCAGGAAAGAGAGTAGATGTTCATGTCAGGGCCGAAAGCGTATTTGTAAAGGGAGTGCTTGTGAGCCTTAGAGTCCTATACACCATAAATGTTAGGGAGCCACACTCCAACACTAATGTAGAAAATGTGGACGCACCTCCTTCTTGGTAGCATGAATTAACTCAAGGGTGAAGCGCTGGATCTCTTCCTTGTCTTTGTGAATGCGAACGGGGAAGCGGGTGAAGCAGTAGGGGAGGTGAGAGGTGTCAATGGGAACGCTGTTGCAATCCATTGTTTATCTGAAAGGTGAGAGAGGTTGAAATGTGTCAAGGCGATTCGATGGGTGTGGATCTGTGACTGGCTGTAAGCCGAACGATGGGACTAAATGGGTGTTGAGGATTTGTTTTTTTTATGTCGACGACGACACTCTTTCGGACGTTTACAGTCGTTTGCACTTTTCCCCTTTTCTTTCTTCGCGAGGTAACCTCCGGTGACATGAATGCCGGGTCATCATCAGTTCGTCAAAGCAGCAAGACGTCAGAGCCTTAGCGGGCGCTAGTATCAACGATCGCAGCCTAAAATCAGTGTTCGCAGCCGAAAATTAGTGTTCGCAGCCTGAAATTAGTGTTCGTAACCCAATCAACCGTCCACATTCTCGCTTCCCATACCTTCTAATTCTGATCAGAGCACCGTCTCCACCAACGACTGAAAGATCACCCGAGTGAATTACTTGATCAGATCGACCTCCTTTCTGTCGATCACAATTATCACGGGTTGATTTTCCTGATGCACTGTGTTTTCGAGTTCAACGGGAGAACTGATGGTAATGATCCTTACACAATTGAGGTCAGGAGATGCGAAGATAAAGATAACGAATGGTTAGATTTAGATGAATGTTGAGTCAGGAATTCTCTCAGAGTAGACGTTTCGATCAAACCTCTGAAATGAATAGCCTGGGAAGTATTGTGTACTATTTGTGCCCTGCCTATCCACCAGGTCCAATGGTAAAGCTTACGGCGGCCAAAAGACTTCTCAGTATTCTAGTAGAAATGGGTTCTCTACTTCTGAACCCGGGAACTTCTCCCCGATTTACAGTTCCAACGGGGGAAATTAGGGCTTCTAGTCACAGCCCGCATCACAACACAATTGGGTTGCTTAGTTTCTCTAAATCCCCACCTTCGGTGCAAGCCGGGAACCTCCCTTGAAAACAAGGGTGCTGGGCTCGAGAGACTAATCGAAGCTCTCACCGTGGGAGGCGAATGATGCTTCCTGAGACTCTGACGATTGGCTGGGGCGGAGATCTTATGATGATAGGAGACTTTCGTTTCGAGAGTATAAAGAGACAGGCCCCCAAGTTATTCTTTCAAGTCGTCACCAAGCTCCTCACCACACTCAGTCTCCTAAGCGCTCGCAAATATTGCTGTTATTATGCGCCTCTTGAACGTCTTCTCTACCCTCTTCGCCCTCTTCATCACCACGTCATCCCTCGCACACGGAGTCACAGCTGTCCCTATTTCTGACTCTCAAGTTTCTCGCGAGGCTGGTAAGTGAAGGCTGACAATTGTGACAGCCTTACTCCATGCTGACACCTCACTGCCGACTCACAGCCGAGAAGGACATTAAACATAGTCTCATTTGGGAAGAGGAACAGCAGTGATAGCTGCGTTCGGCCGAGGCACTGACTGATCATTATATACGTGGTATGTACGGGTTAGCCAGGAGGAGATTAAAGGACACATATATGTAGTCGAGGGCTAATTTGTATCATGATTCTTCTCCTGAGGTCTTGTCTATCAATCCGAGAGAGTAGACTATACATAGCTCCAATTTCGGCTGAGCCCTTTCAAACCTTATACCTTCGTTCTTCACCCACATAAACAACACCTCGGCAGAGCGAAGTCACGAAGTATAAAGATGGAAGCCTGTACGCGCTCACCCCCGCAGAGGATCACTTTGGTGAATGAGATGAGATAAGATCGTTGGCCCTTCCTGTTTGGGACTGAGCTTGAGATAAGGATATTAGTACTGTCTTGCCGTTCACATCGGACGTAGAGCTTCAGCCGAATACAAACTCTGCACTCTTCGGTGCTTCCTACTTCTAATACCTCCTTCGCAAGTTTGCCAGCTGAGTTTCCAACTATCGGCATGATGACGGAGGTTACCCATCAATATGTCGAGGACTACTATAGGAGACCAATCGAAGCTCGTTAGATTCAATACATAGAAAAGAATGGAATCAAGATCTGAACCTATCTCCCGCACCAGATGTATCGTCAAAACTCAGGACGTAAACGCCGGCAAATGGTTGCAGTATCTTGGCATGGTAAGTCGAGGCTGAGTATTCATTGTCCATCGCGGCCAGGTATAGGCGGATGAACGTTTAATTAATCATCTCTTCCTAGGCAATAGTACCCAGATGACAAGAGGAAGGCTAGACGTTGGATGAGGCTCATCCTCGGGTCTTTGAGCATCCATCCGTCGAATTTTAACTAACCCATCGGTCAGTCATCCAAACCGGCGTTCAATGTCCGTTGGTATTTTCTTCAAGGTCGTCATCCGTAATACCACTTTCCAGAGCCAATAGACATATCGACTCCAAAGTAAGTCGTACTATCCCGGTATCCTGAGGCCGTAGCGAAGCGAGGCAGGCCTAGTACCATCAGTGAGTGTAAACGAGAACGACGAAGATATGAGACGAGAAGAATTAAAACGAAACGATTTCAAATGCGAAACAGCTGCTTGAGTCCGAGGGAATGGCGGGGAAAAGGTAAGATCTCTGGAGAAAGTGTCCAAAAAGAGTAACAGCCCGTATGAGTCGATCTACTCGCGTATATAAAGTGATCCGTCGAGTTTGTACACTCGTGGCGTATGACGATATTCCGAAAAGCGTTCGACGCTGTTCCATCTTGACGAGACTTTGACCCGTGCGCTGTGAACGTGGACCTCGAACAGTAGTCGTCCATGCCAATCGACTCCATCCATGTGGTAACCTGGCTTTTGCTTTCTGTTCCGTGCTCATCACACCCCTTTTCTCAGCATGTCAACGCTTGCCTCGCATGTGGTTGCGTGCAATAGACTCGATCGTGGTGATATTACATAGATAAAATATTGTATTGGGACAGTACTGTTGGGACAGAGGTAATAGCAGCTACTCAATCGCTCTTCGCTATTTTTCAGACACATGGTAAAGTTCACCCGAGATCCAATAGACTGGAGGACCGCAAACGGTAGACGGTATGATCTTGCTGTACACCAGTCAATGTGAACAAAAAGATGCAGTTATATTTCCAGATATCCTTCCAAAATTCTCTGGCAACGTCCGCATCAGCAGAAAGGTAGCCATGTAGTGGCTTAGGGAATTCTGGTATGGGGGGAAGAGTTACATGGCTGTCCAGGTACTGTTGGAATGCATGGCTCACCTAAGCCGGCTGGAGTACATTTTAAGCTTCTTCACAACGAAAACACTGGTTCAATCCCTACCCAACCTTCTCAACATTTCCGCCGTCGTTCCCCTTCTCCTGCGCGATGTGGATAAAAGATGCCTGGGTCTGGGTGGGCTCACCAATGCTGCCATTTAGTCCTTGTTCAGTACCAGCATCACTGTTTCGGCCAAACTCGCGATTCAAGGTTGATTGAGCGTAAGATGATTCGGCAGTTAAGTGAGCAAATTGAATAGGGTTGGTTACGGCACAGTCGTTGACTCAGAGGAATTTGGTGAAGGAGCAGCCAGTGGTGACACAAAATATGATCATGTGTGGTGGTAATGCCGTTTATTAAAATCAGTGAAATTAGCATCAATAGGAAGCACTCGAGCAATTCAACTCATGAAGAATGAGTAGAAAAGGCTGCAGACAATGAATTTTGCAGGTATACGGGTACGTGTGGAGCCCAATAAGCTTTTCAGTATCGCTACAACGATGCCTAAGATGGCGCGTGGTGCACTGGATTCAATGAGAATGGCGATCACTCCGGTATAGATAGAATCGTGCATCCGCTGATGGCAAGCGGGTTGCTAGGGTCTGGCGTGCATGAAGAAGGCGAATTATGATGAAAGTTGTGACAACGACGTTGGTTGATGCAGTTAGGAGAATGGGGCGGCTGAATAGCTCATAGCATGACTATCCTGGCCTAGGTACGTCGACACAAAGAAGAGAGCTAGGTGTTGTGGTTCTGGGCGATTTGATCAGCATCAATCGCACTTCGAAGCGGACATAGAACAGACCTAGAGCGGCCAGGGGCGTCATCATGGGCAAGATTGTCACCCACCAGTATTTCACGCAAAATATATAGCAATGATACACCTGTCGCAGTCAACCCGTGAGCCTCGTTAGATGTCTAGAAAAATCAGGGTACCACACCCACCAGCAGTGCGTCCCCAACCATAACAACCAACCCAATTGCCGCAGCACTAGCAAAATACTCCCATTCTTTCAAATAGGTGTCGTATAGTTCTGCCCAATGACCCCATGACGTGGACTTGAACAGTATTTGGTAGTAATGCGCCATGTCAAGCGACGCGGTAAGGGTGGATAATAAAGCTGGATACCTGGAATCGTTGCAAGGGAGCGTAGGTTGTATCACTTTTTGTCATCCACAAAACTGATTTACCAATTACCACCATGGATATGGTGAAAGTTGCATAGGCGGCTCGAGCCATTACTCTGAGCAGGTGTTCCCGCCTATTGGCGTTCATTGCCGCTGCCTTGAAAGGGTTGATAACGCTGATCTACTACCTCATTCTCGCTGCCTCATTTGCAATCCAAACACGCTTCCGCTGACACTGATCATGGTCGTTCTGGATGCAGAGCAGTCGAAACGTCCTGCCGGTGTAGTATCGAGCCAGCCAAATTAATGACCCTGGCTTGGAATGAATCCAAAGCTTACTGTTGCTGGCCGGAAACGAAAGAGCCCGGGCAAAAAGGCAACGAATTGGGCGAAACCTAAACGAATTGGGCAGCGCCTGAACGAATTGGGCCAGGACTGCGAAATTCAGCTACCGCTGAAATTTTGCTGTTTTATAAGTTTGATGCACTAGCAAAACTCCTATTACTGTTCAAGAATAGTGATAGACCCTTTAGAGAGAAAGCATAAATACTCAACGGTGATGTGGTACAAGTCAATACAAGCAAAGCAGCTATCTACAATACCTGATATAACCAGGATGCTACATTATATCGAAGACGTTGATATAAGGAGTTACTGAACGTATTTTCGGCAGGTACGGCGTTCTCGAAGTTCGAAATCCACAGCAATTGCTTTGGGTGCTTGACGTCAACCCTTGGGTTCTGATCATGTCTTAAGGGCCCAATTGCTTTGATTAGGTCTCGACAAGTTAGGCCCCTTCCTCTCTCCGAGCGCAGAACTCGCAATACCGCGGCAGTAAAGAGTCCATGCTCCGGCTCCTCCCAAGCAAGCTCGGTGTCTTGACAGGCAGCCAAAAGAACCGGCCGGTAAATATCGGCCGTATCACTGGCCCAAGTCGGAGAGCGAACGGATATGGTGGAAGGACGACGACGGGGGTGTTTGTCCGCCTCCACAAACATCTGGTGTACCACTTCCGGATCAATCAAGGGTTCAAAACTACGATGACGCAGATCGACACCCAACTCTCGAACTCCTCCTCCAGAATGACAACAGTCAAGGACAACAGTGACGTCGACTTTGGTCTGATCGTGAATCTCTGAGAGTATCAGAAGCACCTCCCGGTCGGATATGTCGGGAGTGCCTCCTCCGTCATGAAGACCACGGTCAACAGGGCAAAGCGCCTCGATTGATCCAGCCCGGTGACCGATATCATTCTCGAAGGAGTAGCGTTTCGCATCATAGCTAGCCCCATGGCCGGCATATGCGAAGAGGATATGGTCACCTTCCTTGATTTCTCCGTTGTCTCGAAGGTCGTACAGGGCTGTGACCATGGTCTTCCTGTTGGCATCCTGGATGTGCGTAATATGGCTCTCCGGTACACCAAGGAACTCGATGAGATAGGACTTCCAAGCCAAGGAGTCGTTCACAGAACCCTTTAGTGGAGACTGGGGATAGTTGTTGTTGCCGATTAGAAGCGCCCATAGGTGGGGACCCAAGGTCGCTTGAACCCGGGGATCTGGCGTGACTTCCGGGAGATCCTGCCACTCCAGGTGATTGGGGGGGAGTTTCCAACGGTGGGCGCGAATCTGGCGGCGAGTGTCATGGAAGGTGTCGAGCACCTCCAATCTCCTCTCGGCTTCGTGGTCTCCTCTTTGAGCTCGAACTTTGCACTCTTCGAGAAGACGGGTATGGTCCAAAGGACCCTCCAACTGGTACAAGTCCCAGGTTTGCTGTTCAAACTCCATCAGCTTCTCTTCCGATTCTCTCTGTTCCGTGTCACTCGGTTTGCTGCTGAAGTCTCGACCTCCTCCCACCGACTCGGAGGTGCCATCAGTGGCAGCTGGGACGTGGAACTTCTCGAGAGCAGAGAGTGCAGCGCCGAATGGATCGGATATAGCCTTCATGTGTGGGTGATGAAAGCCCTTGGGCTCCGTTTGAACGAGACTTCGTAAGCATTGTAACATGGCTTCGGCTTCCTTGGACGGAATCAGCCAATCCGTTTGAATGTGTCTCATGCAGATGAAGGGTCTTACCTCGGTTGGTATAGCTCGCTTCGGATTATCAGACATAGTGAATGCAGTGACGGTAGTGCAATTGCCGAGGGTCGCTGAGTGGGTTCTTCGCCAATATGGTTACGGAAAGCCAGTATGTATGGCCAGTATAGGGAAGGTTGTTGGAAGCTTAAGAAAGCCGGAGAAGACGATCTCTACGAGTTATATAGCTTACTATCTCTTGCGTCGCACGCAGGCATCATAAAAAGAAGAAACGAAACTAGTTCATTACGAACATGCGCAAGGTTTGCTCTGATCGCACCGAGATTGGTCTTCAGCTCAAGCTGGTCACAGGCGCCGAGTGCTGCGGGCAACTTATGGGCATATTCATTACAGTCGCATTGAGCCATTGGCCGTTAAGGAGAAATGAAAGAACACGCACCTTAACGCTGGTCATAGGTACCCAGTGCTGCAAACAAGACATCGGTCCCTGAGTAATACAGTCGCGAGAAGCCGTTGACCGGCTGGAAGCAATGAGGGACCCCCGGGATGATCACAGGCGCCAAGTGCTGCGAACACGTCATGGGTGCATTTACCGACACGATTGAGATAAGCCATTGACCATTCAAAGAAATGAACAAACACGCGTCATGCACATTGTTATAATTCCCACTTACCATAACTGATTAGGGAAAATGAACATGTATCCACCAATATGCACCCCTCAATTGTGCGGTGACTTTGTCAGTCACAGAATAAATTCAATTGAAGATTGAGAAGCTATTGAAGCCGGCGGTCACGTTCACAATCACGATCATCCTTCTAGGGTTGAGTATTGGATCCTATAAGCGAAGTTAGACTGGTGAGGTGCAGGACAGGAACAAAGACTCGGAGGATGATTTGAGCACAGGTGAGAACAGACGCGATCGGAAAAGATTCCAAGGTAGTGAACAGTTTGAATCTCGAAGTAAATATACGATTGGACGCGGAGTACAAACACACGCAGATGGTGGCTATCGATCTATCATTGAAGTAGGACTAACTGTGTTTGCCTTGTGAATAGCCATCGTCGAGAGCGGACTTGGTTAAAAAGCTTTCTTGTGGTCAGATGGTCACTGAATGCCGGCCATAATGCCACAAAGATGAAAAAGAGTGACATAGCGGGTTTACAAGAATATTCCATGACCCTGCATTGACATGGCGCTCATTGACCTGTCCAAGCCACTTTCTCGGCTGCTTCATCTACCAAGACGGACAGTCTGTGACCAGTTTAATGCTGGAGGCTATCCCCTCGTTGGCTCTTATCTCTCTCATCAGATCCGTTTCCCCCTCTTTAACAGATTTTTTGTGCGCCTTTACAGCTGGGATCATGCCCCGACCCGGTCTTTTAGCACTCACGCATTTGATGAGTGGTGATTCGACACCAAGTAGCTCTGGAAGAGTAGCTCCTTGGTGGTCAAACCAGTGGTAATCAGTAGCGCCCTGGTATCGGCTGACATTCATGTGTAATGAGACGTGCGAGGTAAAAGTGGACGGAGTCGGACAGCTCTGGATGTTCGCTTCTAAAACTGACCGTCCCGCTCACAAAGCTCCCTTCAAAAAAAATATTGCGAATTTGTAGGAGTATCAGCAGCACTTCTCGGTCTGATATGTCAGGGAGGCTAGATCCACCGCGAAAAGGAAGATCGCGGTCAACAGGGCAAAGCACATCAATTGAACGAGCCAGACGGCTGGTATCTTCTCCGCAAAAGTATAATTTTGCATCGTGGCGTGATCTGTGACTGGCATATGCGGAGAGATTATGGTAACCTTCCTTGATTCCGCTGTTGATTCAAAGGTTGTAGAACGCCGTGATCATGCTCTCTGTCTTGACTGTGCATAATATGGTCCTCTGGTAGCAGCCAAAACAGCCATTCGAGATAGGATTTCCCAGCCAGGTTGCACCCAGAAGGGGATTCTAGGCTTTTTTCCTCATTGCCAATCAAGAGCGCCCAAAGATAGGTTCCAACGTCTCCGTGAACCACGGGATCCGGTGTGACAGGCGCCAAGTACTGCGAACAAGTCATGGGTGCACTCACTAATACAATAGCGATAAGCCATTCACCCTTTCGAGCAAACGAATGAACACACACCATGCACATTGTTTTAATCCCCATTCACAACGGGGGTTCAGTTGAATTGAATGCACAGCTTTCCAAACACGCACCCTTCTTTGATTCCCCGCGATTGGCTGTTGGCTTGTGTTATTCAAGCAATGAATTCAACCAAAGATCCGGAAACCAATCAAAGCCGATTATCTTCATGTTCCAGCTAGTTCCGACACTGAGAACTGGAGCCTATTCGCGAGGTTGATTGTTACACTGCTTTTCATGGCTTGCTACTGATGAGTGTGGGCCAAAATAAAAATAAATAATAAAAAAATAAAGCAAGGGAAGAAAAAGAAAAGAAAAAAGAGAGAGGTTATTAAGATTTACTACAGCTTCAGGACACCTGTTCCAGTGCAGTAGGCTGGAAGGACGAGGCTGCGCTCTCCTTACCTTGAATTTGATCGCGCCACCCAGACTCTTTATTGCACAGCCACGTCAGTAGCAACTACGCTGCTACTGACGCTACTGGCAAAAAATCTCTCAAATAAGCAGATGGCATCTTAAAAAATACAAGAAAAATTCTGAAGCTAGAGGAGTACATTTAAAGTTGCTGTAAACCTCAATTTTGACTATCGGACCCTCCAACGCTTTGATATTTGCGGTTTTGCTACTGCATCTTATCATCTCAAGATAACAACATGATTAGTCAGCACGCGCAGCCAAATCGTCAACTTGGACTGTGATCTGCACCACACACAGTGACACATGCCAGTCCTTTCAGAGTCATCAGGGATTGGAGATTTCTGTTTCTGAGAGCTCAACCTTTGTGTTGGGGGATTGGCCAATGGTTGGGCTGAGCTAGGGATAACCAAATGTGCACAATCTGTATTCCCAATAGCAGAAGTAGACCCTTTCCTCAATTAACCCTCCCCTTGGCATTGGTTGGCTTGAAGGCATCTCTTGAACTGAAGGCATCATAGAAAGGCATCTTGGGTTGTGAACAAGCGAGTCTATCTGCTTTCACTGAGTGTAGCTTGTTGCTCATGTGTGTCAGGAGTTTATGTTGGAATCCCAAACAAGGTGATATGCATGGATGTGCTCTGGAAGCTAGGGAAACAAGTCTGTAATAATTCACTTCTGTTATCATAACTTACTTGGTAGAAAATTCTATTTCCATTTGATCTTTCATTCTGCTGTGCTGGGGCTCAATCCAAGTCAATCCCTTTGCTGGTGAGAGATGCTGGATTCTCTTGCATCAAGTCTGAGAAAAGGTCCTTTTCCACTGGAGTGTGAACAGTTGAAACTGCATATTTACTGTTCTGCTTTTGAGCAAGGTAGGCATACTGCAATGCTAGGCTAATATCATCATATGCTAAGAGACCATGCTTTATCTTAACATCTTCTGGGATGGGAAGAACACCAAAAACCTCTGTTGTAGGGACATAGAGATTTCCATTGACCCAACCAGACAGACATTGAGATTCTGGTATCACCTCACAAATGATCTCTGAGTTCAGAAGCTCTTGGGTTCACAAGAGTTGGAGTCTGCTCGAGGACTGCTGACTTAGAGGCATGCCCACCATATACCTGAGATTAGGGTCTAGTATGTTAGCCGCTTGGCACCACTTCAGATCAAATAGCCTAACCTGTAGCTGAACAACTTAGTTTCACAACCAGGCAACAGAGGTGGTTTCCTAGGCACTAACAGTACCTGACCTCTCATGCAGCCTCACATTAATTGAGTGTATTCAGCACTAGAGCGGTGGGGACAAGTCCCTAAGCACCTAAAGAGATGCATGGCAAGGTTTTGGCACATCGAACAGCATGAAAGGAGCCCAAAGTACTCCGAAAGGAAGGTCATTCATGGAAAGAGATAACCAGGAAAGCAGTCACCAAGGGATTTGCCAAGATAACCATACTCAATTAACAGAGGTCCGACCCCTCCTCATGAGGCTTGAGCATGGGCACCCCAAGGCAGCGGTTGGTACAACCATAGACAGACCACCCTTGATCAACTTCAGCATCCCATTTGGCAAACCAGGAAAGGCAAAAGGAATCTATTAATAGTCAAGGTGCAAGCATAGAAGTGGTGTGGTGGCACCTTGGCATATCCAATACCCTTTTTTTNATCTCTTTTTCTCTCTCTAGCTGGGGCCTGGACTCTTGTATTTGAAAATCTTGTGTATACCTATTTACCAAGTTCTGGTGATTGTGCAGCTCCAGATGGTATATATATAATGGACTCTTGTAGCAGAGCAATGGAGTATTGGGAGTGTGCTTGCTAGGAACAAGGTCACAGACTCGGATTTCACCAAATTCATTGGTCATTGTCAATAACCCAATGAACACAGGCTCACCCTTGATTTTAGCAATGTGCTTGGTGATTTTGTGACTGTGGTCAATGGCCATCTGGCAAGTTGAGAGCTGAGATTGGTGCTGATCATATAGATGCTCATGATTCTCAACCCATGAATCATATAGTGTACAACAAAAAGACCCAGTTGGACCCATAGCAGCACCTGCTTCAAATTGGTAAAATGGAGGGAATTGCATGTTGCAGATCCATTGATTATACTGATTGCATCTCTAGCTCCTCAGGCAGTGACAATAGAGAGTGTTGAGCATATCAGCAAACTGCTTTCCACCCATGCCATTCTGGAGCATGATTTCATGATTCCAAACAGGGCCTTTGACATCCCACTTTGCCAAGTCAGGTTAGTGTTGCCACAGATTGGGCCAAGCCCAATTTGGACCCAACCCAACCTACACACAGCCCAATTCAACCCGCAAAAATGGATCACAGGTCAAATGATGACCCAACCTGATTGAACCTGCCGGGTTCCAGGTTGACTCAAGGCGACCAAGTGACCTGATTCCCAAATTGGAATTGTCATTTTTCTTTGCTAAATCACCAGATTTCTTGCACAATTTTGATAGTATTCAATTTGAACAAGTTCAGGGAGTCTACACCTCAATTTCTATGGCCATTGGAGTAGAACTGAGGATGCAACTTGAAGGAAACGATTATCATGGATGCCAAGCCTTGTACTTTGTTTGCTATACTCTTGTGACTACAATCAGAATCTTTCTTTGGCTTGCCCCATCAGTTAACATCTGCATTGGCACCTATATCCTCCAAACCCCCATCCAACCTGTCCTCCAACTTACCTGACAACTCCTTGGAAGACCCGGGAGTGATCCCCATTGATATGATCGTGTTCGCTTTTTCGCAAATAAATACCCATTTATTGAATATAGTGTTCACAATTCAATTAACGGTTGTGTCTAATGAATCTCTATACTACAAAACCCTTTTGGTATTGAGACAACTCGCGCGGTGCAAAGGATAATTAAAGAGTGCACTACTCTTGGGTTCATGAGAGTTGGAGTCTACTCAAGGACTGCCGACTTAGAGGCGCTGATACAGCAGTTGCCTGCATACCCCTAGAAAAATCGCGAATTAATAGAACTTTTCTTTGGAAGCTCTTCTGAATTAAAGTACTAAGTAACAATAATGACTTATAGAACTTAGCATGTCTTCTGAACATTGCGAAACCAAGAGTCGGAGCGGTTCCCAGCTTCGGACTTAGCAACTTTCAAGGATCTGGCTCAGCGACCCGAGTATGACGGTTCGGCAGTGGTGCTTTAAATTAGGAAGGCCCTGCAAACGTATCCAAAGGGTAGAGAAATAATTAGGAACCATAACTACGCGCCTGACCTGGCGAGGTACGGTGTAGGAAGAGAGTCTGCACACTACAAGGGACATTCGCCCTGACATTCGCTAAGTGGAAGGTGTAACGTCACTCTGTGGCTTCGAGGGCATGATGGCAAATCCGTTAAGTCAATTAAACCTGACGGTTGCTGGATTCGGAATTACAAGTGGCTCGGCCGAAGGCTTCTGAAGAGCCAACTCAAGTTGCGAACTGATGCGGGGTGGAGACCAGACCCTTGGTTGTCTTCAGAACCCGAGATAGAGTTCGGTCTTGTGAACCGACGTTGTTAGCAAGGAAAGCATGGAGTGCGGAAGAATGCAGAATGCCTAGAGTCGGGGCAATGACGTGATAAGGGCTTAGGAGAGGCGCCCAGCCAACCGGATAGACGGAAGTAGGGTCGGGAGCAAAGGTATTCACCTCCGAACCTATTCCAAACTATCAAAGCATGTGGAGATACTGGAGTGCCGTTTCAGCAGTGGTTCCAAATGCGTCTAGGCGCAAGTCTGGAAGAGTCGAGACCTCGTTCTGGAGCCTAGATACCCTCATCTGATTATTTCTTTTCAGACTGGTTTATTTCATGTGCTTATATTTTTGTTTGTCTTGGATGTGTTTGCCAAATTTATCTACAGTATTTAATCTTGGACTTTGAGTAACTAAATCTACATAGCGGGTAGCTAGTGTTGTATTTTGCGTCCAGGTCTGTGTTACCCACCGAATCTACGAGAGCCTTTCTGTTATCTTTTGCGTATTTAAGTTCAGAAGTCGTTCGGAGGCCGTGTCCTCATCGTGTTGTCAAAGTCATATCGTGTCGAGACCGTGTTCTCACTTCTGAAGTCGAATCCGTGTATTGTCAAAGTCTGTTGTCTACGAAGTTTAGCTTCCGAAGCAATATATCGAACCTGGTTGAGCCTTAGCTCCCCCTTGAACTTGCGATTGCAAAGTTTACATTCCGAAGCCTTAGTCCAGCTTGACTTAGAGCTTTTCACTATACCCTTGCCCGCCTCTTATCTTCAGAAGATACTTGGTGTGTTTGTTTTGTGTGTGTGTTGGTTAGAGTTTGGTTCTTTGTCTTGTTGTGATTTGAGCCTTAGAACGCGACCTGCGCATCAGCGTGCCTGCCATATACCGGAGATTAGGGTTTATTAGGCCAGCTGGTTGGCACCGCTTCAGATCAAATGGCCTACCCTGCAACTGAACAACCTAATTTCATTACTAAAGCTATGGAGGTGGTTTCCTGGGCACTAAAGGAACCTAACATCTCATGCGGTGATATGACTGTGTTCGCTTTTTTGCGAATAAATACTGATTTTATTGAATAACCAGTTCATAATTCAATACATGGTCGTGTCTATTAAATCTCTAAGCTAGGAAAACCCAGCCAGTACTAAGATAACTTGCACGGTGTGAAGGATAACAAAAAGTACACTACTCTTGGGTTCACAAGAGTTGGGGTCTACTTGAGGACGGCTGACTTAGAGGCACGCCTGCCATATACCCGAGATTAGGGTTTAGTACATTAGCTGGTGAAGAGATTGTGAATGGCGAGACTACTAACACACACCCTAACGCTGATACGCCGTCTGCGTAGACACCCTCTCAAATTCGCGAATCTATTGGTAAAGTTCGCGAACCGACGTAGATAATTAAAGAGATCTTCTTGAAGGACGGGAAATATAAGAGTTGGAGTTATCCCTGACTGTCAACTAAGCAGACGCCCTAGAGCACGAAAGAACGTTGAGTAAGACGGTTCTGCAACGACACTTTAAGTTCACGAAGGTCTCGCGAGCGTATCTGAAACGCAGTCATACTATTTGAAGTCTAACCAGCATGCCTGACCTGGCGAGGTACGATGCTGGAGGGAGTTGTGCACATTACAAGGGAATTCGCCCTGACATTCGCTAAGCAGAAAGACTTCATGAAGCAGCCGGTGGCTTTGAGAATTGATGAGCGATCCGCTAAGTCAATAAGCGTTGACGTGACCCGAATTGGAAGGAACGGAAGCAGTGATCAATATCAGACAGCTAATCCAAAGTTCGTGAACCTGCTCGGAAAACCGGAAAGTACGACTAAAGCTTATGTGGTCATCTACCCGAAGCTCAGTCAGCCTGTCCATAGCCAAGAAAAAGAAAGAGTCAGCAGAGTAGTGAAGCAGTATGGCTTGGTGGAGCCAAGCACCCAAAAGTCGGATCAATTCGTCGGGTTGAGTGCGCGAACGGAAAGGCGCGCTCTCCGGAAGCAATCCTCGGTGAATATCCATGTGGACTCGACAACAGCCGCGTCCAGACCAGGTTCGCAAAGCGCCTGGGCTGCGTTCTATGGTTCGAGACTCAACTCTCGGCCTTCGATACCCTCATGTGATTGCGTTTCTTATCTCTCTCTGTTTCTGTCATCTGTTTGTTTCTTTGCCTGTTTGCCAAACAATAATTGCCTATATCTACGTCTCTGTTTTATCTATTATAGCATTTGCGGGTAGCTAGCGTTTGTATTTCGCGTCAGGACCGTGTTCCCAGGAATCTACGAGAGCCATCTGTTATCGAGAAAAGAGTGTTTAAGTTCGTGAAGTCAATCAGAGTTGTGTCGGTTGCATATTATCGAACTGTTCTTGCATTAAAGTTGCTCGAGACCGTGTTCTCTGTTCGCGAAGTTATCCGTCGTATCTCGAACCTTACCGTGTGTTAGCGAAGTCACTTTGTGAAGCATTCTTATTGTTGCTGGTTGAGCCTTAGCTCCCCCTCGAACTTGCGATTGTACAAGAAGAGTTCTAGAAGCCTCTGTCGACTCGACTTAGAGCTTTTACCTATACCCCTTGCCCGCCTTTATCTTCACAAAGGTATTTGGTGTGTTGTGTTATTGTGGTTGTGTGTGTGTGTTTGAGTTCTATAGTTTTATTGGTTAGAGAGCCCTAGTTCGCTACCTGCACATCAACACCTAACACCAAACTCTAAGTTGAGCCGTGCAAGGTAAGTAGTATGTATGAACCTTTTTGTAGTCGTGCCGCACCGAAATCAGGGGTGCGAGTATGGGGGTAGTGTAGAGTATTAAGAATTTACATGTTCTCTCTCTTGTGCACACTAGTTCCAAGTAATTGAAGGGTACTCGATAATCACACAGTTTAACCTGTAAGGTTACTTCTTTATAGCTTTGATCTTTCCTTTACTTAGTATCACGCCGCGCAAGATAAAAGTCACAGAAACCAGTTGATTGCAAATGCAAAGTAAACACAAATAAAACAGCAGTAATTCTCTGTGGGAAAACTATGCTAAAAGAGTCTAATGTATATACTATCTGGAGCCGCGCGATCACCGGAGCATGATAAATAGGTGTACACAAGATTTATAAATAAAGAGAGTCCAGGCCCCAGCTAGAGAGAAAGATAAAGACATAAAAAGAGGGTATTGGTTACGCCAAGGTGCTGCCGCGCCACTCCTGTGCTCGTGCTGTGACTATTAATAGGTTCCTTTCACCTTTTCTGGTATGCCGAGTGATGCCGAAGTTGATTGAGGGTGGTCGGTCTCCGGTTATTCCAACCGCCGCCTTGGGGTTATCTTTGCTCAAGCCGCGTGAGGAGGAGTTGGACCTCCGTCAATTGAGTATCTTTATTTTGGCAAAAGCCCTTGTGACCACTTTCTGGGTTATCTCTTCCGTGAATGACCTTCCTTTCAGAGTATATTGCGCTCCTTTCTTGTGCCGCGCCAGCCATCATGCCGTCTGATGTGCCAAAACCTTGCCGCGCTGTCTCTTTATGTGCTTAGGGACTCGCCCCACTGCTCTAGCACTGAATGTACTCAATTAATGTGAGGCCGCACGAGAGTTTAGGTTCCTTTAGTGCCTAGGAAATTACCTCTCTAGCTTTAGTAATGAAAATGGGTCTTTCAGCTGCCGGGTAGGCCGTTTGATCTGAAGCAGTGCCAGCTGGCTGGCCTACCAAACCCTAATCTCAGGTATATGGTGGGCGCGCCTCTAAGTTGGCAGTCCTCGAGTAGACTCCAACTCTTGTGAACCCAAGAGTAATGTACTCTTTAATTATCCTTCGCGCCGCGCGAGTTATCTTAGTACTGGAAGGGTTTTTTAACATAGAGATTTAATAGACACGACCGTTTAATTGAATGATGAACAATATATTCAATAAAATTTGGTATTTATCTGTGAAAAAGCGAACACGGTTGTATCATCTCCCCCAAACCAGCTTTTGACTGTCCTCAGTCGTGGCGTATAGAGCAGCAGGCCTTCATTCCTTTGCTTTTGAGAATACACAACTTGGTCTTTGGCCCGGTGCTTAGAGACCGAATCCTGTTGCGCCGCATCAAACTTCACTTCCATTTTTGTAGCGTACACGTCATCCCGCACTCTTGCTCGGTTCCGTCGTATGTGAGAGAGTTCCCCAGGTTGTAGCCCCATCAGGCACGTGGCAGCAGATTAAATTGATTGGCTGTGCTTTTGCAGCCCTCAAGATCCCTTCGTGGTCTTACTCATGAAGCCCAATCAAACAGCACAGGCGCTTATTCATGCTTGTGTGCTTCCCTCCCCTTTGAGTCCTTCCGGTTCTTGTGAGTTCCATTCCACCAGTGATGTGCAGGTAGCAAACTAGGGCTCTCTAACCAAAAAAATTATAGAACTCAAACACACACACACAACCACAATAACACAACACACCAAATACCTTTGTGAAGATAAAGCTGGGCAAGGGGTATAGTTAAAAGCTCTAAGTCCAGTTGACAGAGGCTTCTAGAACTCTTCTTGTACAATCGCAAGTTCAAGGGGGAGCTAAGGCTCAACCAGCAATGATAGAAATGCTTTGCAAAGCGACTTCACTAACACACAGTATGATTCGAGATATGACAGATAACTTCGCGAACAGAGGACATGACCTTGAGCCACTTTAATGCAAGAACAATTCGATAAATGCAAGCGACATGACTCTGATTGACTTTGCGAACTTAAACACTCTTTTCTCGATAACAGACAGCTCTTGTAGATTCCTGGGAACACAGTCCCAATGCRAAATACAAACGCTAGCTACCTGCTAATGCTATAATAGATAAAACAAAAATGTATATATATGTAATTATTGTTTGGCAAACAGACAGAAAAACAAACAGATGACAGAGACAGAGAGAGATAAGAAACACAATCACATGAGGGTATCAAAGGCTGAGAGTTGAGTCTCGAACTTTAGGATGCAGCCCAGGCTCTTTGTGAACCTGTTCTGGGTGCGGCTGTTGTCAAGTCCATATGGATATTCACCAAGGATTGCTCCTGGAGAGCGTGCTCTTCTGTTTGCAAACCCAACCTGACGAATTGATCTGAGTTTTGGGTGCTTGGCTCCAGCAAGCCACACTGCTTCACTACTCTGCTGACTCTTTCTTTCTCTTGGCGGTGGACAGGCTGTTTGAGCTTTGGGTAAATGACCACATAAGCTTTAGTCGCACTTTCCAGTTTTCCATACAGGTTCACAAACTTTGGACGATCTTCTGAGGCTAATCAACTAACACCGACGCCTTCCAAAGATGGTAAGTTCAGCGCTTATTGACTTAGCAAATCGACAATCAAGTTCTTGAAGATGTCGGCTACTTCATGAAGACTTCTGCTTAGCAATGTCAGGGCAAATTCCCTTGTAATATATGTAACTCCCTCTGATATCGTCCCTTGCCAGGTCAGGCATATCAGGTAGCTTTGATTCTGGTTGTAGTTGTTTCAGATACATTCACAAGGCCTTTGCGTACTTAAAGTACCATTGTTGAACCATCTTACTTGTCTTTCTTATCGCTGCTTGGGAGCCAGCTTGGTTGGCAGTCAGGGAAAACTCCAACTCTATGGTTTCCAACTTCACAAAGATCTTTTATGTACACAAGTCGTTTCACAAACATTAAGAACAAGTTCGCGAATTTTTATAGGGTATTTGTGCAGGCAGCACATCACCAATCTCATCACCACGTCAACTTTGTAGTTTATTATTGTGAAAATTGAACTATTATTCGCTAAAACAGATGCGGTCGTATCAGTGGCAAGGTCTTGGCACATCAAATGGCATGATGGCTGGCACAGCACAAGAAAGGAGCTCAAAGTACTCTGAAAGGAAGATCATTCACAGAAAGAGATAACCTGGAAAGCAGTCACAAGGGTTTTGCCAAGATAACAATATTCAATTGATGGAGGTACAACTCCTCCTCACATTGATGTGCAGGTAGCAAACTAGGGTTCTCTAACCAACAAAACTATGGAACTCAAACACACACACACACAACCACAATAACACAACACACCAAATACCTTTGTGAAGATAAANGGTGGGCAAGGGGTATAGTTAAAAGCTCTAAGTCTAGTTGACAGAGGCTTCGAGAACTCTTCTTGTACAATCACAAGTTTGAGGGGGAGCTAAGGCTCAACTAGCAATGATAGAAATGCTTCACAAAGTTACTTTGCTAACACACAGCAGGCTTTGAGATACGACGGATAACTTCACAAACAAAGAGGAACATGGCCTCTAGCAACTTTAACACAAGAACGATTCAATAAAACTCAAGCGACACGACTCTGATTGACTTTGCAAACTTAAACACTCTTTTCTCGATAACAGATGGCTCTTGTAGATTCCTGGGAGCACGGTCCTGACACAAAATACAAATGCTAGCTACCTGCTAATGCTATAATAGATAAAACAGAGGAGGGCATACTGTCAAGGCCCTCATGCATGGGGCAAGGTAATAACAAGGGGGGNAAATTAACCAGGGCGTCATGCATGAGGCACAAATCCCACCACCCCAATACTAGAGCCATCAGTCTATTCAGTGCATAACACAGAAGGCGAATCAGACCCATCAAATCCAACCTGATGAATGGCAAAAGTGGATGTCAACATCAGAACATCATGAAATTCAACGAACAAAAACATAAAGGAGGCTGGGATACTACATAGTACCTGTATTTCTATGCTAAAAATACCCAGAATACAACAGAAATTATCCTACAATGATTGTATGAGCAAAAAACTAGCTAATTAAGGAGCAGAGCTCGTGTGTCAAGTCATAGCATAAAGGCTATGTTTTTGTCATGAAAAACATGACATACCAAATTCTGAAAAAGGAAGCCACTGAATTCCAAGTGCCGGACAACAAGCAGAACTTGAGTAAGATGAGAAACATCTATCCATTGAACGATTGGCCGCTCGAGGCCCTATGAGGCAGCTGGGCAAATGGAACCATGGGAGTGATCAGTTCTTGCCAGCAAACATTTCCAGACATGCAGTCACATCTCTGACGGCTGCCAGCCACCTCTCTCCCCCCAACAGCGCCCACCACTTCAAGCCAACCAGCACCACAGCTAATCCGGTCACTCCTGCCTTCTTGATTGCTATCATCTCCCTTTTCATCGACCCCTCCAATGGCTTGGGCATCCCCTCCTCAGACTGCTCCCTGCAGGCTGCATCTGGTTCCACCAGACCGTCCACCGGTCCACAAAGTCCTCCAAATTGTCCACCTCTGGCATCTCTGCATATGAACGCCCCGTTACAAACCACCTCAAAAGCTCCAGGGGACGGCAGCCTGCAGCAGGCAACCGGGATTGGTCACAGACCACCTGCATTGACATCTCGAATCTCAACCACACCCCAATGCAATCACCCCACTCCTTCCCCTTCCCAGTTTNGCTCTGCCAGGAAGTACCGATGTGCATCATCCTTCCAATCGTTCACCACATTGACCACTTATCTAATCCGTTTGCCAGCAGGTTCTACCGCTGCTTCCTCCTCTCATGCCTTCCACTTTGAGCATCCCTTCCCCCTTTTGCTCCCTTCTGTGCCAGCAGGTGGTGCTTGTCCCGAACCATCGAGCTCTTCAGTACATGTACCCCCAGCACCCTTCTGGACTCTACCTTCTAATACATCCAAATTAGACCCCACAGGTGCAATTGGTGTCCCCATCCCCGTCTCACTGCCCACAATATCAGCGGGAAGGGGCATTGGAAGAATTGGAGGGGGCATTGGAAGGACCAGCTGGTGGTCAGACCCCACAGGAGCCTGCAGTCCAAGTTCAATTGGTGTCCCCATATCACCGCCCACAATATCTGTATCAGGAGGAGGCATTGGAAGAATGACTTGGTCGGCATGGTAAGTTTTGCCTGCTTCACCCTCGCTTGCTTCTGGCTCAATGCTCCACCCATTCAGCTCAGAACCCCCAAGTGTCCTGTCATGCAGTGCCTTTGCAATCTCAGCCCGCGCTCTCTCTGCTGTCAGGATCTTGCTCTCCTTCATTAGAAGTGTGAGCTCCTCCTGGAACGACGGCTGTCCACCCACATCAAACGCCAACCCTCCTGAATCACCCTCACCCAACACCCCCTCTGTGTTGGGCTGTTCCACATTGGAAACCGACAATTCCTGACCACTCTCCAAATCGGGTTTAGGGATCGGTGCCAGACCGGTATCCCTGGAGATTGAACTTTCTCCCCCTCCCCTCCCCACTATTTCCCTCAATATCGATGCCTCAGCTATGGAACCAGCCTGCTCGTTTCTGCCAATGTCATGGAACACAAGGTTTCCAATCCCCCTCCCCGACCGATCGAGGGCTCCCTTGTCCTTCACTTTGTCCTCCCTAATGAGGATTGCCCATTTCAAACGTGTTTCTTCAGCTGAAGTCAACAAAGTGAGTAACCTAATCCCAGTATATCGACTTGAAAACACTTACAGGCTACCTCATGGTAAAATCGCAGATAATTCTTTGAGATTTCATTCTCAAACAGCTCGTACCACTTAGGCCTGGTCTGGTGCCGGCCCTGGCTGCGCCTATACGGCATGTGACAAGGTCACCGGTCGACCTATCACGTTCTTGATGGTTGGTGGTGTCATGGGATCTTTCCTGGTTTCAGGAAAGAATGTGGGCTACAATGGGAAGGCACCGTGTGCAAAAGGTATCTTAATACTTGGCCATTGCTGCGAGCATGAGAGGTTTTCGTGCACTTTCGCAACTCTTTGGCAAGGCGAGGACATTGTGGCGCCCATCAAGCGCCGCCATATCATCTTACAGACCCGCAATCGTCCAAACCATTCTGCTTTTCCCAGTCAGTATCATTCTAGGTTGCCCTAATTGTGAAGCTTCTACTCAGCCCGGCTTTTCTGTTTGCATCTAGGCACCCCCCAGACCCCGGACGGTGCCAGGAAGGTTGGGAAGATGGAAGTTAAGACATATAAATCCCGTGATGGTAGTCCCTCCAAGCCAGTGTTTGGAGGGAACAAGACCTATATTGACTGGAGCGAAAAGGGTAAAGCTTCAGTCTGGTGCTTCTGTGTTCAACGATTCTGATGTCTAGGCAGTCCCAGTCTACAACGGCCGCAGCAAGGCTTTTGACCCCAACGACATTGCAGGATCCCTGGCCCATTTGCCTGACTATGAAATGCCCTCGGGCGAGATCCCTGAGGGTACCGGTGTTGTTGCTGGTTATACTGCCTCTACGTCCAAGTTCCTGAGCGTTTGGAAGCTCACCTTCAATATAATGTGGGTTGTAGTCATTGCTGACTGATCCTTTCTCCTTCCAAAGATATAGTAGTCTCTCATCTCAGTCTTCTAGTTTATATTACATTTCAGTCGTCCGTTGGCTTTTGGCTCGTCTTCAACAGATTAGTTCTATACCCTTGGCCAGCCTTTGCATTCATTCTCCTCCCTGCTATTAGACTTGCTTTGTATCCGATTCTCATCCCCATATTCTATACTTTGTGTGCCGTCCCTGCCCTGCTAATGTGTTCCGCTTGCTTAGACTTGGATCACATATCACTGTCACACCTTTCAGTCAATAAACCGTTGTTTGCATTGTAAATCTACTGTTGTCGGAGCGGTGTTGGTAAAGTAATGGTAATCCTACGCTATACGATATACTTGAGAGCATGCGAGAAGGTACGTAGCAAGTGCTCTACATGCATTGGATCGACTTCTTCCTCATGGTACGGAGTATATGTGGCGTCCACTTCATCTTCCGTGTGCTCGTTGATGAACTCTGGAATCTCTTTCAAGAGGTTGCCAAGGTCCATCAGAGCCTGAACCACCTGCGCCCTCTTTGCATCCACATCTCTTCTTTCCATCCACAAGCCCTAGTGCCTTGAGACTGGACATGGCGCCTTGGTTCAAGTGCACGATGTACTTCGCAACATCAGCGATGCTCGGTGGTCGACAGAAACCTGCATAGGCCAAATTGCAAGCAACGTCGAAGGCATTCGTCCTGCTGAGCTTCCGGAATAGACGGTACTCGAGGGTACCATTTGGCTTGAAGTGCTGGTAGCACTCTTCAAAGGTGGGGTATGTCTCCCCAAACCTCGGCCACCTTCTTTCCTCCAAGTTGTCCCAATAAGTTCGAACGTCCAATACGAGCTCCTCCGACGGCTGCTCTTTCTTTCTCCTTCGATACTCCTTCAGAAAATCGTCAGGGGTCTCAAACCACATGCTGTCATCTGGGTGCCATGAGAACGCTTGGGGGAATGCGCGCCAGACCAGCAAGCTGAAGATGGTAGATTTCGAGACTGCCTTGGTGTTGTTGAACAGGTCCCGTCGGCAGCGAATGCAACCAGGAGAACGCTCTCTCAGAGGGTGGTACGTCATGGGATTGTTTTGCAGCTTCTTCAAGTATGCTGGCGGGCTATGGGGTTGCTCGTCCTCGTCATACATCGCGGAAATGTCGATCATCTGCTTCAGTGCGTTCCAGCGAAGAGAGACGCTCGGGAGGTGCTTGATGACGTCTGATGGCGATATTTCTCAATTCAGCAGTTGCTTGTACAGTTTGAATAGTTGTCCTTCTTGGTGGTCGACCTCTAGCACGCTATGGTTTTCCAGGGCTGATTGGAATGGTTCCATATTGTCCTTCGTCGGGTTTCGATACCCTTTGTCGCCAAGTATGACATGAGATGCCTTCAAGTTGGAGTAGAGTCTCCATACGATGTTCATCATGAGTGCTTCTTCGCCCATGACCTCCTCAACAATTGTCGCAAACCAGGCCTGCTTCTTGTCGCAGTGATCGTCAGCGTCAACCCACTTCTCCACGATCTCCATCACTATTGTCCTCGCAGCCTCCACAGTGTCATCTTCCCCCCTCAACAAGCGCTTCCCTCCGTACGGGTTTTCCACTACCACCTCTTTGCAATCCCACGACATCCCATAGTCTGACCCTTTGAAAACCTTACGTCCCTCCCGATGCACAAGCATGTTGACCACCTGGTTGGTAAGAGCCGAAAGCCAAGACTGCTGCCTGCCTTTTGGATCTTGTTTGCTGGGCAATAGACGTAGCTTTGGCGGCGACTGGACCTTCCACCCACGCTCGCATTGCCGTTTGGGCCCTGATCAGTGTCATTTGCGTCATCCGAAGTTGATTCTCCTCTCGTTTGATGTGCCGGGATAGCCTGTGCACGTCCTTGATGATGGTGCCGATCCCGGCCAACGCTCGACGGCCGATTCCTCCCAGCTCAATTGATTTGTTGGCATCGTTTAAAGTGGCCCTGATATCTTCATGTGTGTCTTTGTCGTCCCCATCTATGTCGTCCATCGCTTGAAGTTCCTGCCGGAGGTCCAACACCTCCTCTTCAAGGGCATCTACAGTCAGCGACCGAGTGAACTTGAATGCATCCTCTGTCAATCAGGGATTAGCGTGCGGCTCAGCAACGTATAGAATATAGAAACATGTATATGGTAGTCGTCACAATGTATCACGTACCTGGCTTGGGAGCGACGACCTTTCTCGCCTTGATCCTTGGCTTTACGACGATCTTACTTCCAAGTGGTGGGTCAATGTCTTCAGCGGGTTCACCGCTGTAGCTGTCCTTGTTCAAGTCATCACCAATCTGGTGGTACGAAGACCTGATCCTTTTTGCTGCATCGCCGTGCTGATCTGCATGGACCTCCCCATCTTCCCCTGGCTCATCGTCGCCATTGTTGCCCCCTGGGTTATTCCTCTTTCGCTTTCACAAGTTATATCTCGCTGCGTCTAGACCTGAATGGGGTGTTTGATGAGACGGTAATCCAGATCTCCATCCTATTGTTCAAACTCACTGTTATCAACGTCGACGTCAGTTGTTCGAGCTAAATTTTCCCTAGCGTCGGTCCTCGGCTCATCTGACGGAAGCTGCTTTCGTCGTCAGATAGCTGCATATTATTGAAAGTAAATCCTAACCTTCCGGGTCCCCGTCTACGCCTCCGCCAGTGGACGTTGATGCAACAGACCCACCATATCTATTTGCCGCCTCTTCTCTAATCCAGTCGCTCTTTGTGAAATAATACGGGATCATGCAACTGTGCTTGAACATGTGTTCTTTGCTCCGTTGTTCGCCCTGTTCTCGCTTGGCGTCCCTTTTGTTACCAGCCTCTCCCTGGACTGACGGAGCCATCGCCCAAGGTTCCACCGGGACCCTCTCGCCATCTTTAGTCAAGTAGGTAATGGACTGTGCCAGCATGACTGGGTCTATCTCGAGCTTAAACCGACTTGGGGCCTGAATGAGGAGGAAGCGGTTCATCTGGTAGCACACTCGCCCGACGTAGCTCGGGTAGCTCTCGTCCGGTATAATCCACGGACCGTCCCTGAGAAAGTTAGCAAAGGAGTCACCTTGAAGTCCTTTGATAAGATCCTTCTCCGCCCTGTAACAGTAATGCCAGTTCGAAGTCAGACCCTTTATTCTACGTCCTCCCACTTGCTGCAAGCACTCATTTTGACAACCTCATCTCGGGAGACAGGAAAGTGTGAATGTTTGGCAGTGCTCCAATTTGTTGTCTGGTCTCAGCTGCTGCCATGCGTTGAGGCGTGTAGTTGATGAGTGCAAACCGATATGCTTTCGACGAATGGGGCGTTCCAGGCAAAGGGTAGGGGGGTGTCCTGAGATGGTCGTGCAGAGCTTGGAAGGTGAGGCCCTGGAAGTCGACCATCTTCGAGTAGGCGCCCAGTCCCGGCAGTATGAGGCAAGGTGGGTGGTAGTTTGCAGGTAGTCTCGAACGCATAATCATGGTGGAGTAGTGGCCTGGACAGTCGTTTCCATCGCGATGGGGTCTGGCATATTGAATGCCCATCTGGCCTTCCATTGAAATGCCTATGGGACAGTGTCAAGAGAACGCTCTCCGACCCAAATCATCATTCTGCTACATACCAGCGTAGGCTAGGTTACAATGGACCGTATGATAAGCATAATTATCCTTGCATCCCAGAGGTGCCATTCCGTGCCTCTCGAAGTCGGCTTTCAGAACATCCTGAACTTCCGCTGGTGCGTGTGCCATATCTTCCATCGCCATACTCATAGATGCCTGGTTATGTTCCGTTAGTTCGCACCCATGAACAGGATAAGGGTGTGTGCTCACCGATATGACGTCCTGCGTGGTTTCGTGAATTTTGGTGGTCTGGCCCATCCACTTGCCGTTGGCGCAGGGCGCCTCGATGTTTGTGTTCAGTTCAAGGGACGACCCCATCGTCCAGCATCTTGTCCCTTTCTTGACCGGTTTGGGGGTGGGTTTGAGTCTTTCGAATCGGACAGACTTCTCGGTGATTTTGTCCTCTGGCCCCATGAACCTGCCCCGGGCATTGTCCAGTGCTGTCTTTGCCTGTTCGGATCGTTTCTCCCTGTAATATCGATGCATAAGCAAAAGTGTAGAGCATCTGAGGGTTAAACGAGACGTACGCGCTAACCACCCATGCGACCGGGACGTCGTCCTCGGGTTTCCGCCTGCCGAATTCGTTGCGCGTCCAAAGGTAGTCTCCCGGCAACAACTCAAGCATACCTACGACAGCAAAATTACGAGCACTGTTAGAAAATATATAAAAGAAAAAAAGGAAGCCTGCTACACGCACCATCAGTGCTCAACTCTCTCTCATCTTCCTCTCCTTCGCCTTTCAATATCGTGGCTCCAGCCTGAACTAGCTCTTGCATCCTGGGGCGAGTCGGCCGAGTGTAATAGACGTAGCTGTTTCCAGGATTCGTCCGGGGGTGAAGAGGGTGGGCTTTCGCCAAGTAGATGCGCGGCATGCGCGGATTTCTGCCCTTGAGTACCAGGGGCTCCAGGTCCGAGTCGTACTCTTCGTCGTCTTCAACCGTCGTCCGGTATCTCGAATTCGCCATCTTCGTCAGTTCGATCAGGGGAGCGTTCTGTATCCCAAGGCAGCGAGGAATGGGAAAAAGTGAGATAAATCGGTGTTTGTGACGGGACCTTGTATTAAAACGACGAACTTTCAGGTTTTCGTCTACCTATGGCGTCATTTCGATGAGACTCCGAGGGAGTGAGCGTCCTGAGGCAGGATGGAAGGCGGGGAAGACGGAAGCCTTGACGGCTTGACAACGGTGGACAGAGGATCGAGGCGGCATGATGCTGGTGGAAATCGAAGTAAGGGAGAAGCAGACAGGCAGAGAAGGGTCGCCTCGCCCAATGTCGATGTTCAAGATTCTCGGTTGTTGGTTTCAATTTGACGGTTTCGTTCGCAAGCATCCACCATTCTTGGAACAATCCTCGCCCATGAACCCCGGCTCACGAGCTCCTTCACTGTTTCTTCCTCCACCAGCGCTTGATTTATTCGATCGTAATCATTGGCACCTGGTACCTGACGTTTGCCTAGAATCATGCTAGCAAGGAGAGGAGGTTGAGATGTGATGGCCCTCACTTAGATTCGAAGCGCGTCGATCTAGGTACGTTGCTTGGTTTTGTTTGGTCCCAGTTGAACTTCCTGATCCGTGCCCCTCCCGCTTCACCAACCACACCAACCACTTGCTCCATTGTCTTCGCAATGCGCTATTCTCATTTCGTACTATTATGCTGCATCCTTCTGTTCTGGATGTACAGTAAACCACAGGGCCGCAGCTCCTCGGGGAGATCCTCTGCCTTCCGTAATGCTGCCACTCGACGCAACGACAGCGTCTCTGTCGAACGTTGTCCTACTGCCTTTCTGCAGGTCTTCCTGGCTCCTACAGCTCAAATGCCGGTCATCCCTCACACGGCGAAAGCGCCAGTCGTTGCAAGCTCAACGCTGCTATCGATGACTCGCCGAATGGCCAGCTACATATGTCTAACTCATCGCAACCCGCTTCACACTTGTTGCCCTTGCATCAAACCCAAACCTACATACCTCAGACACATGTTCTGCCAGCCCCTTTGGTCCAAATTTGTGATCGCAACGAACGGTCCCCTGAATGTCCGTTTGCGAGCCATTTTGTGTAGAATACTAGCTACACGTTTCCTTTATCTCAAGCATGATTTTATGGCTCTCCTGAAAGAGCTTGTTAGACGCTACTCAAGCCGCTTCAGCTTACAAGCAATACTGTCATACCTGGACCGCTGCTTTCTGCAGCGAAAGCCCTTGTCCTTTCAGCCATCTGCTCCTCCATGTCATAGGAGAATGCGTAGACCAGTAAGGGGTGCAGCCCATGCTCCCAATCGTGCATTCTGCTTTAATGATTTAGCTGCGTACAACCAAGTCCCAGAAGGTCAACCCCCTCATCAATTCGATGTCACCACCTTGTTTGAATTTCTCATATTATTACCCAGACCACAGGCTCTTGTGTTGGTTAACAACGATATGGATTGCCTGGCTGCCGACGTGCCACTTGAGATCCCCTTGGGTTGCATGCAGGTGCCTGCTCTCAAAGCCCTTGCCCTTCGCCACCATATAGTCTTGGGTCATGATCTCCGTACTCGGGATGTCATCATGCCCTTCATTTTAAATACTTTTAATTTAATAGTCATGGTGTTGAACTAATCAGCGTGTTCCGCAGGCTGCCAGACGCTATTCCAAAGGCAAAGACTACCAGAAAAAAGCCAGCTGAAGTTAGAATCCAGCCTACATCGCTGTCAGCAGGAGCCCTACTAAAAGAGTTGGTTGAACTTCGCGACAAACTGCCAGAGCCAGGTATTTCTCCTCCCAAGCCACTCAGTCGACCCATGCAAGAGAATATTATCTCCAATTTCTGTGCTGATTTGAAGCCAGAAAAAATTGAGGAGGCTGGCTGTGTGGCGTGCGGTCAACTGAGTCCTTTGACAGACCTTACAGACATCAGAGGTATGGATTTATCATGTTTGACAGCTCCTGAACTCACTAGAAAGGAGCGCTGTGGAGAATCAGACCCTGTGGAAGGTCTGGATGGTCCAGCAATGGCAGTTAACTGTAGTGGAATTTGCATGGCCTGCCATTCAGCCGTTGTACAATCCAAGGTACCAAAGCACTCACTTGCCAACGGACTATGGCTTGGTGAGGTTCCTTCAGCATTATCAGAGCTTACATTTGCAGAAAAAANTGCTTGTTGCCAGAATCCGCCATAATAGCTGCCTTGTTCGAGTGTCATCTGGGAGAGGGAAAATGGTAGCAAATGCAATCATGTACTCCCTTCCTACTGTCAAGGTGTACCATGCTCTTCCTCCACCAAAAACTGAAATGGAGGATGTCTTTGCATTTGTTTTGTAGGCTATAAGGAGCCTACAGTTGATGACTTGAAGAGAATGCCAATGCTTGTTAGACGTAACAAGGTAGCAACAGCCTTAGAGTGGCTCAAGCTTAATCATGTAGATTATAGCGACTTGTACATATCAAAGGATAATCTAGATACTTATCCTTTGATTGGTGTGCCTGTTACTATGGATTTCAGAAAAGCTGATGATTCTTCAGACCCCACTGACAAAGAAGCACTTGCCATGAGTAAGCACGAAGTGGAGATTGAGCAAGGCACCTCAGAGGGTCCCTGTCCCTTAGTGGTACGAGGATTGACTGGGCCTGAATACGAAAAGCTTTCTGTCAAGGCTATGAAAGTGAAGGCACTCCAACATCTCCAGTCCGGAGGCAAGATGCTGGCGGTAGGCCACTCAAGCAATCCACAATCCATGTATAACAATCCCCAAGCTTATCCTCAGATGTTTCCTTGGCTCTTTCCATATGGCCTTGGTGGTATTGGCCAGTCCAGACACACCAAGGTGATGTCTGAGAGGGAACATAAACGCAGGCTACTCATGTATCATGACAAGAGATTTCAGTTGGATTATTACTTTCCTATGATAGCTTTCAATCAGGAGCAAATCAAGGCAAATGTAACTGGGAGCTTCATTTATTCAAAATGCAGTAAGTTTGAGAGTATCTCCAATCGAATTGCACACCTTGATCAAAGCACACTGGCATCTGTCGCAGACAAACTAGCTCGTGGCGAGTTTGTAAAACCTGAGACTGAAGCAGAGAAGAACTGCTTTTTGCTGCTCGAAGACATTGATCATGTTGGTGCATATGCAGATGGCTTTTTGACTAGCAAGAAATATATGAGGAATGAAATATGGTCTCTCATATCATACAAAGGCTCTCCAAACTGGTTTATTACTTTCTCCCCTGCAGACAATAAACACCCTTTATGTTTGTATTATGCTGACAAGCAGATCAAATGGACTGATGACTTGAGAAGCTGCAGAGAACGGGACCTGTTAGTGTTGAATAATCCAGTTGCTGCAGCCCGTTTTTTTGACATACTTGTCAAGCTTGTCATTAAACATGTGTTTGGATATGAGAGCACAATTGATGGCTTGTATGGCAAACCAGCTGCATATTATGGAACTGTAGAGCAGCAGGGTTGTCTGACTCTGCATATGCACATGATGCTCTGGATTGAAAATTCTCCTAATCCCCAGGTTGTGAGGGAGAGGCTACTTAAGCCTGACTGTGACTTCCAGAGAAACCTTATTTCTTATCTAGAATCTTGTCATCAAGGTGAATTCACAACTGACACCTTGGAAGGCCTCAAAAACAAGAGTGATACTGCTGTAAAGAGCAATCAGCTCACCATAGGTCAAGGGTTGCATGCTATCACCTTAGATTCAAATGAGACTTTGAATGAAAACATTGATACCACATTGAAGATGCCACTCCCTCCTCCTGCTAGAAAATGTCTCCATTCAGATGCATCTGAGGCTGGTTGTGGCAGCTGTATGGTGCTGGAAAACTGGTGGAAGGGCTACAATGAGGAGACTGATGATCTGCTGCTTAGATCAAACATTCATAGTTGCCAAGTCCAAAAAGGTTCAAAAGTGTCTAAGAACATGGTATCTGATACCACAGCTAAAGTTATATCAGCTGATCATGGGCCAAAAGGCTGCTTGAACCATGATGGCGTATGCATGGCCCGGTTCCCCCGAGATGTCTTTCCAGAAACAACTGTAGATCCAGCTGATGGGCATGTAAGCATGAAAAAGATGGAGCCCTGGATGAACACCTTCACACCTTTGTTAACCTATCTGCTCAGGTGCAATACTGATGTATCATGCCTGATGTCAGGAACATCTATGAAATCCATAGTATTGTATGTGACAGATTATATTACCAAGGTTTCTTTAAAAAGTCATCACATATTCTCAAATGCATTGGATATATATCAAAAGAACACAGAGCTACTTGGGGAATCCAGAAGTGTTAATGATTCAGCCAGGAAAATGCTGTTAAGAATATGCAACTCCCTTACAGCCAAGATGGAAGTTGGTAGCCCCATGGCATGCATGTATCTTCTTGGCAACCCTGATAATTATACAAACCATACATTTGTTCCTTTTTACTGGAGACAATATGTGAACAGGGTCAGTGCTTTTTGGCACACCCGTGATCAAGACCTTCACAAGATGTCTGGATCTGCTGGTGAAGATGAACCATTTGATGAAAGACTGTTACTTGGATTAGCACCTGATGGGAATGTAGTAGTGCGCTCCAAGGTTGATGATTATATACACCGCCCAGATGAGCTAGAAGATATGGCCTTATATGACTGGGTTAGCTATTGTGAGAAGGTGGTCCTTCCTAGACGTTTGTCAAAGCCCCGAGCTAGAAAAACAGATGTCATACTCGATGATGCACAGGATGTGTATGATGACAGTGAAGAAGAAGAAGAAGAGGTCCCTGGTGGGGCTGCTCCAACATCAAATCATTGCATCCAATTTCGATCCAGCCATCCTCAGTATAGAACACATTGGGTGCGCTGTCACATATTTGGTAAAAAACCTCTTGTTCCGAACATTTTGGGTGGGCCAATGCCTAGGTCTGATCAAGGGGACAGGGAATTTTACTGCCTTACAATGCTTACACTCTTCAAACCATGGAGAACAGGCACAGAGCTAAAGGGTGACTTACAACTTTGGAGTGATGCATTCAATGATCATACCTTTTCAACTTATTTTTCAACTATAATGAGTAACTTTAATCTGAAGTATGAATGCTTGGATGCTAGGGATGATTACAAAGCCCAGCTTAAGAAAAAACAGTCTCTGCTGACCAAAGGTGAAAGATCTCAACACCCCAGTGATAATGGGGAATACGCTGATGAGTATGATGATGACTATATTGATGCTTTGGGCTTGAGCATAGATGGTGAAGGTCTGGTTTTAGATGAATATGCTCTTGGTACTGTAAGGCAAAGAAAGGTCAATCAAATGATAGAAGCACAGACTATGATTACCAGGACTGGTTGGCTTGAATTAGATTCTACAGCCAGGTCCACAGATAAGGTAGTTATCCCTACTTTGGAACCTCTGGACAAAAGCAGTCCATCAGCTGATCCAGCTGACAAAGATGATATAGATCCTTTGGTTCATGGAGCTCTGAATTTTGGCAAGCTATCTTTGGACTGGAAGAATGAGATTAAAAATGCAAAGCAGCAGCTGCATAATAAGAAGATGGCCAACTATTCATCTGCTTCAACAATATCAGACAACTCAAACACTAATTCTCTGAGACCAACTTCAGTTGAAGGTGATGTGAAAATTGTTGACATTTCATACCTTTGTGAAGATTACCGACCAAACAAAGCAGAGGATCTTGACCTAATTAACCAGATTGCAGTAGCTGCTACACTCAATGAAGAGCAGCAGCGAGCATTCAAAATAGTTGCCCATCATGCAACCAGCTTATCTGCTCCTCAGCTTAAAATGTATCTAGGAGGAATGGGTGGGACAGGAAAGTCACAAGTAATCAGGTGTCTTATCAAGTTTTTTGAAGCAAAAGGTGAATCACACAAGTTTATTGTTTTAGCTCCTACAGGAACAGCTGCTGCTCTTTTGAATGGCTCAACATACCATTCTGTTCTTGGAATCAATCCTCGAGGAAAAGATGAAGATGGTGCCATTCGCTGATCTGAGGCCATGTCTATCAACGATGCTGCTGCACGTTTGAAAGGTCTGAGATACATATTCATTGATGAAGTGTCTATGGTTGCATGCCATGAGCTATATGCCATCAGTGCAAGATTGTCTGCCATTTCTGACATCCATGACCTTCCTTTTGGTGGTTTCAATATAATTCTGGCTGGTGACTTTGCGCAGCTACCACCTACCAGTGGCAAGGCCCTTTACTATCTGCCTACCGTTGAAGATTCTGTACCTACAACTCTGTTTGGTCAGCAAACTGTCATAGGAAAGCTCATATGGCATCAGTTTACAACTGTAGTTATTTTGAAGCAGAATATGAGACAAACCAAATCAGGTGGACCTGATGCTGCATTAAGAACAGCATTGGAAAACATGAGATATGGAGCCTGCACTCAAGATGACATTCAATTCTTAAACAGCAGAATATCCAGACGCCTTACAAGCACAGACCTCTCTCTTCCACAATTCAAAAATGTGTCCATCATTACTTGTTACAACTCATATAAGGACAGGTATAATGATCTGGGCTCTGTTCGCTTTGCTCATGATACCAATCAGACGCTGTTAAATTTCTATTCTGTTGATACTCTTGGTTGTATCGATGAACCTGCAGAATCTGGCAGAAAAAGGAAAAAGAAGCGTGGTTCAAAGCGCACACTGTTGTCAGAGTCATTGCAAAAGCTTCTATGGAACTGTGAGCCACACACAAGCCAGCATATCCCTGCCAAGCTGTCATTGTGCTTGGGAATGCCTGTGATCTTGCGGCACAATGATGCAACTGAGTTGTGCATGACAAAAGGTCAAGAGGGGGTTGTTGTAGGATGGGACAGCAAACCTGGTTGCCATGATACAATGACTTTGGAAACAGTTTATGTTCGACTGATCAAGCCTCCTCAGACAGTGAAAATACCTGGGTTACCTAAGAACACTGTACCTGTTACCAGATCCAAGCACACAGTCCGGTGTCATCTCCCTGATGATACAGTCCTGAATATTGAGCGAAATCAAGTCAACATCCTGCCAAACTTCTCAATGACTGACTATGCTTCACAAGGAAAAACCAGAGACTATAATGTTGTAGACCTTAGCAGATGCAAAACAGTCCAATCAATATACACTTGCCTATCTCGCAGCTCTGGTGCAGCTAACACTGTTATTGCACATCCATTTGACACCAAGAAAATCTCTACACCAATATCCGGCAATTTGCGACAAGAATTTAGAGAGACCATGATACTTGATGAGATAACAGCCATGAGGTTTAAAGGTACACTGCCTGCCAATGTAGCTGGTGATCTGCGCTATCCTCTTGTTCGATCCTTTCAGGNCTGCAAAACTCAGNCTTGTCTGGATCCATGGGTGCTTGGCACAGTGCCTTGAAATATAGTTCTGTAGACAGCTTGCTAGAACCAAATGCAGCAGACTATATCTGGTCAGGTAAACTGAATCTGGCATCAAGCCAGAAGCCAAAGGCTACAAAATCAGCTAAGGCCCAACCAGAAACAGCTGCCACCCTCAAGAAAGTCAAGGAGCTCCACCAGCCTTTCAATGCTATGCAGACATCTGACCAGGAACATACTGGTCAAGGTCCAAAGAGCAAAAGGTCTAAAACAATTTTATCTACTGCCAACACAACTGTTGAGAGTGGTCCTCTTGGTTTGAGGTGGAATGCAGCAAATTACAGCTGTGCATATGACACCTGGTTTACAATCTTGAGGGCTATATGGATATCAAATCAAAGTCACTGGAAACCCTTCCTGTCAGCCCAAGGAAATGAATTGTCTTGCTTGGTACAAGGTTTTGAAAACCACCAGGCTGGTAGATGCACTCTAGAAGCTGCACGAGACAATGTTCGGAACCTGCTCTATCATTCAGATCCAGCAAGGTTCCCTATGGGTCCCAGCTTTATTTCACTCTATGATCTCATTGCACAATGCATGGAGGTGAAGCAAATTGGCAAGACCTATTCAGTGTGTTCACAATGTCCTTTAATTGTAAATGATGGTGGCTTCAATCTCAATACTATCACCGTCATCAATGGTGCAAACTCTCCTCGGAAACTGCAGTACAAAGATAACCTGGCAATAGGCCATATCATCTATTCCATACCAGATTCAACACACTATCCTTGCCATAGATGTGCAGATATTCGATTGCTGAACAAGACTATGAGGCTTGAAGTTATCAGTGACTTGTTGATATTTGAAATAATCAACACAAGTGCTATTCCAGAACCTACTCTTGCGCTAGACTGCATGAATGGTACTCGTCGGGTGTATACGCTTAGAGGGCTTGCCTATCATGGGTCCAATCATTTCACATGCAGAATTGTAGACAGACAAGGTCAGGTGTGGTACAATGATGGTGCCATTACTGGCAGCCGCAGTGTACTTGAAGGGAACTTGAATGCTTCCACCAGTCTGGGCTGGCTTCACAGAGCACATGGCAAATCCCTTATATATGCAGTATATGCTATTCATGTATAATTAAATTTCTTTTTGACCACTACAGGGGGGCCATAAGGGAAGGGTGGAGGGGTTTAAGAACAAAGCGAGACTTCTTGTGCCACAGATCCTTGCATAGTGGGCCATTGCCACAGAATGGTGGTGCAAGTCTTTGCATCTTTTCAAAAACGGATCACAGGTAAAAGGACGACAAAAGAACCAAAAGGTTTAAAGACTGAAATATGGAAGACTAAAAGGCGTAAAGACTCGTACCGCCGTGCTGTGGCAACGGCCCACTTCACAAGTCTCTGTTTGTTGTTTGCGTACTCACGTGATATTGTTTACATATAAACAGACGCAAGCGCGCCAATGAATTTACCACCATCGCTGACCGCCTCATCCACAAATTCCTCGACAAGGTTGACAGCCTTGCCGAGAGCCCTGAAGAGAGCGATGCATGGCTCAAGACACTCCAGCGAGGCGCCGAAAACGCTCGCGCTGAAGACACCTACAAGGTCTCAGTCGTGTGTGTCCCACAGTCGGTGAATTCCTTCACCGGTGACCGTAGGCCAAACCCTCCACTCAACGAGTCCCGCGAAAATCGTGGCCTTAAGCACGATGTGTGCGGCTTCCTTCTCTGCCCAGTTGAGCTGGACTGGGATGACCCGGAGTATGTCCCCTTCCATCTCGGTACTCCTTGACTGACCCGTCTTCCGCTAGGGTTCGCAGCCACGTTCGCGACTACGAAGCTGGTTTCGAGTTGGGACCGACTGCCCGTGCCCTGTATTCCGACTATACTGGTAATCCAAAGAATATTGATGCAGGTTACCTCAAGAGCAAGTTGCTGGTTAAGGTACGTCGTTTACTTGTGTATTGACAGTAGCTAACCAGCGATATCTACAGACTTACAAATTCATCTTCACATCCCCGAGCTCTGCCAAGTCGGTTGCCGTTGAAGGATCCGATGACGAGAACCTCGAGCCTCCATCCACCCGTCGTCGCACCTCTCAGTCCTCCAGCTCTCGCCGATCCGTTCGGAAGGACATTGCGACCACCTTGAACATGAACAACAAGGTCACTCCACGCTCGATTGCCTACGCTGCAGTTCAGGTACGTATCCCTCTCTACTCGTGCGTCACCTGCTAATACCTCAACAGCTTCTACTTGCGCTGAGCAGTGCCAACCAGTGGACCCGCTCCCATGAAGGCCTCAATTTCTATGACTGCTACTACTACATCATTGATTACTTCGAGGACAACGATGATGCAGAACTCGAGAGGAATGCTCGTGAGCTATTGAAGTGGTGGAATAGGTATGGTTCACTCATTTGTCGGTGTCAATGGCTCCAGTGCTAATAGATGATGATAGTCAGATTTTTCCGCAGGCGAAACGCTCAGAAAATGGCAGTGGGGCTGGAAGAGCCCGAAAATTGCTCGCAGAGCAGCGCGCTGCCCGACGCCGAGCGAGCCAGCCTTCCTCCTAATGTTTGCTGTCGCCATTTCTCTAGTATTTACTATTCCCCCACCTGTTCCTGTGATGACCGTATTCTCTATCGTTCCTAATAAACTGCCGTGTATACCCGAATCATGAATTTACTGTGAGCTCGTCAGTCAATGGAAGAGTGGTGCGAGAGCAAATATAGTGGCAAGCATCTGGCCACGCTGGTAAAACCTTGAAATGCGTGGCATTCATTGCATGAGCTTACACTGCGACAAAACCCTGAAGCATCCTCACGAGGGCACACGAGTATTGTAGCCGTTCATGAGGTATCACGAAGATTTCCGGTTATCGCGAGCTGGCATCAGCCTTGCTAAATGCAACCGATTTCATCAAGCCTGATGATCAATTGCAATCCCCATCGAAATCTTATGGCGACCTTGTAATGCTTGCGACACCTTTCAAGGGATTTCAGGTACTTGTAATTACTTGCCATATTCCCCCTAATTTACTGATGATTCCGACCCTCAGCTAGCTCTTGCTCTGCTCCACACCACGAAGATGGCTGCGAATTTGAAACCCGAGAAAACAGGGGNACCTGGATTCAAGCGCCAACGCTTGCTGTCGCCGTCTTCCAGAGCGCGAGATGGCCGAGACGACGAGGCTATTGCCCAAGACTTACAGGCCCTTGCCCCAGACGCGTCCTTGCCATACAGTTTGGAAGGGCTCACACCATCTTCGGCAGAGGAATCTCATGTGCCCGCTGTGGGTACTAAACGACGATATACCGGAGCAACAGCAGAAAATGTGGCCTCATCCACTGGAGCATCAGCATCCACGTCGATGTTCTCGAGGGCGCGCAACTTCAGTGTCTGCGGGAACATTCAGATAGACTCGTCCCAGCATGTGCATAATACTCAAGATAAATCAATAGATGGTATGTACATTCAATGTTGTTTGACCCGTGGCATCCACTGATCCTATGTCGCCAAAGGTTGGAAGATGCTGCTGGAGAACATAGCCCCAAATGCTTTCTATAATTCGGGAGCGAGGTATGACCCTCCAAAGTGCGACGAAGATACTCGGGTCGAGGTGATCAGCGAAATTATGGATTGGATTGGTGATAGGGAGGGTCCTACACGCTTGCTCTGTATGACTGGTGCTGCAGGGGCAGGCAAGTCGGCCTTGCAGCAGACCATCGCTGAACGCTGTGCCGGCTCGGGAATCTTAGGCTGTGCAGTCTTCTTCTCTTCCCAAGACCCCACTCGAAACAATTTATCCCACATCGTACCAACCATCGCATTTCAATTAGGAAAGCACGATCCTAGGCTCCGCGACTATATCAAGGAAGCCGTCGAAGAAGACCCTCCCATCTTCACCAGAACCATCCGAACTCAGATGGACACCCTCGTCGTCCGCCTATTCAAACAGCTCCAGGCGAATGTCGATTTCGACGTCGGCAGTTTCCCGCACGCCGTGCTTATCGACGGCCTCGACGAATGTGCCGGTGAAGAAAGACAAGCAGAGTTGCTCGCCACCATCAAACATTGTCTCCTCGATAACGACCTCCCCTTTCGCATTTTTATCGCCAGTCGACCGGAATGGGCCATTCGCAGTGCACTTAACCCAGAGACCCGGGGCTACCTCTACCCATTAGCGTATCATATCCAACTCAGCGACAAATATGACGCGACGAAAGATATACGTCTCTACTTGTGGAGGCGGCTTCAAGACATCGGAAGCCGAAGCTACGACCCTCGAGCGCGATCCAAGTCATGGCCAACGGTGGAAGACATCGAGAAGCTGGTTCTAGCTGCGTCCGGGCAGTTCGTGTTCGCGGCGACGATTTTCAAATATGTCTCAGAACGCCGAAGTTCTCCGGTCGATAGGCTCCAAACGGTGGTCGACTGGACCCCGGAACAAGCACAGCTCGCGAGGCCATTCGAAGCTCTCGATGCTCTTTACGCAGGCATCCTGTCCGGCGCGAAAGAGCTGTATGACGCTGTCGACACGCATCGGGGGCGCAACTTTTTGCTGCTTCTCAGGGCCCATCAGATCAATTCTGACATTCGTGTCGGCACCCGGTGGGGCGCCCACGACTTCGACGAGATCCTCGGCCTCGAAAGGAATGCCCATGAAGTCCTTGTTTCCGACTTACACTCTCTTGTCGTATTTCATCAGCAACCCGAGTCCCCNGGTGTTCGCCATGATGCATTTCTATCACCGGTCATTCTTCGAATTCTTGGACAGCGAAACCCGTTCCCAGAAGTTGTTCATCGCGGAGATCCAGGTTCGAGCGTACGTTTTGGAGACCGTTGTGCATGGAATCAATCGGTTTTTCTCGGAACCCAGTGAGTCAATAAAAACATCTGCGACATCTATTTGCACTTATTCTTCAGGCAGTACTCGTGCAACTTCACGCTGTATGTCCGATGGGGATGCAGTGATTGCCCTCACGTCGTATTCCAACAAAGGTAATAAACTCAGTGGTCAACAAATCCTCGCTTTAGCCCGCAATGATGGATGGAAAAAACTTGATAAATGGATACAAAAGGGATCTAT
Source organism: Candolleomyces eurysporus (assembly GCA_027579435.1). Lineage (NCBI taxonomy): Eukaryota > Fungi > Basidiomycota > Agaricomycetes > Agaricales > Psathyrellaceae > Candolleomyces > Candolleomyces eurysporus. The sequence goes on along the minus strand of JANBPK010000741.1, from coordinate 86,168 downwards.
TATTTCTTCTTTCTGGGGCCCTGAATTCCTGGCAATGATATCTGTTATCATGCGACGATTGAAAGTAAGTCCATCATCTTGGATAAAAGCAAGCTCTCTGACTGTCTTCCTTCGCTGCCTGTGCAGAACGAACTCCACCAACCCGGATTGGCAGATGCCTTGAAACCTTACTACAACAAATGGAGGGAGATTGTTAGGACCGATCTCGTGGAAAGCGGGATGGAGTACCTCCTCAGCCGTCTGCCGCCAGAGGAACCGGAAGAAAGAGAAAGGGAGGAAGGGCAAGAACCCCAGGAGGAATCGAATTCCTCAGCTCGAGGTACTACGCTAAATTTATCTTCATAGTCGAACCCTTGAATTCGTGCATTTTATGTGCGGCTTTCGAAGTTCGCGAGCGATTTAGAGTGCTGTCTGGCTACGTCCAAAATTGAATAGAGGTTGCCCGTCGCACACCTTCTCAAAGCTTGAGTGACAATGGTAAGCTGCAATCATCGGTAATTTGCATCCTTTGCTGTCCAAATTACCTTACCTATCACGACCACGCCTGGGCTTTGAACCTTCGACTATCTTCACCATTGTCACCTTCACCTTTCCCCACTCGTTGGTTCCGTTTCCGTCTTTGATTTCTGCCACCAAACGCAAGGATGTGCAGGTGTCAGTACAGTCACTCGTGTCCAAAACACGAGTTCGCAGTCTTATTCTGGCATGCTGGTCTATGACGGCGCCCACCATTCCAAAGTTCAGAGTGGCTCAATCCGCCGAACCCATCCATTGAATGGAGCTGCGCAAATACTCAAGCATTTCCGATGAGCGTTCATAAAGCGGACGACGATCTGGCTCCCAAAAGCCTGTCAAAATGACTAGAGATCCGCGCCCAGGTTCTAGCTTGATATTACATTTGAACGGGAGGAGCTGACTGAAGATCAAGTAATGCAGTTAGTGCCAACCAACATAGATAGTAAGTCGAAGACGCACGCCGCGGTAGGATGCAAGAAAGTCAGATATGAAGCTTTCGTCGATGCAGTTCGGACTCACGGAGTTTTCTTTACGGCATCAAACGGTTCGTGGAGAAGCTCGCGATTCGTCTGCGCAAATTCCCGAAAATGCCTCTTGAAACCAGCACCTGGGAAACAGGCAGGAATATCCCTTAAAATCGGGAAGGTGTTGACTAAGTGTTTCCCGGGGGTTCTAGCAGTCGTGAACGCGGTAAACGACGTCTCGACCTCTTGGATTCGCGCTACATTGTGCTTCTCAGCAAACCCGTACGCCATCCGCATAAGGATAGTGGCAAGGAAGCGGCTTATGTTTCGAACTCAGCAGTTATTCGCCAACGTACGAATGGAGGCGCTTCAGAAAGTCATTGGAATGTGTTTTCAGCACAGCATTCCTCTCCTCTGACATAACGGGGTTACATCGTTCGGCAGCATAGTGGTGAAGGGCGCGACACTGGCACATCCACTCAAGGCCATATTGCGTGAAGACAAACACCCAGTCAAGATTCATCCTATGATATGCAGATGTTGGCAGTCACGAGGTTATCATTGCCGTACTTTGCCATTAACATCACTCACATCTCTATCAAAAGGCCGAACGGTCGATTCGAATAATTCGCTGCCCTCTTCTCGAACAAATCCACGGCCCGTCGTCGAGAGCCGAGAATCAGCATCCGTTGAACCATCATTTCCAGATAGAAGATCTCGCTTGAGGGTCATGAGCAATCGATATCATCTACAAAAGTCGGAGACTCACCATACTCCTTGCGAAATTCCTAGTCCCCTTCCCAAGGTTGAGCCTTGGGGAGCTGTTGAAGCTGGTTTGAAGGAAATGACCAGGAATCCGTGCGGTCAAACTCTAGATAGGCTACATCAACAGATCCCTCGTTCTTTTTCAGCCCCTCATGATCAGACCGTTTCATGGAGCAACTCTCAAGTAAGTGAGTCGGACGTACCATTCTATGCTGTGGAGAGCAGAGCGAGCTGAACGACTGACGATTTTGAGTACCTGCAGGTGGGCTAATGCATAAGGGGAGACTTCTGGGTCGATGACGCCGTCATCGAGGATGAGATGGGCTATGTTCGGAATATGTGAGGGAAGTTCGGCAATAAATGCTGCATAGCCTCCCGCACGCGAAGAGGGGAACGGAGGACATCTTGCGATTCGGTAATTATAACTTGCTCAACGAAAGCGGTGACGGTGTGCAGTGTTAGCCTCTCTTTGAGACTTGTCATTTAGGTGGAAGAGACTAGGGGGTACAAGTGGATTTGGAGCAGATGGGTCGGCCAAACAGCCCGGTTGAGGTCGCAATGTTCAACTAGACACGCCGAGGTCAACTGCTATTATTATGTTGAGCCTGAGAATGGAGGTGGAAGGAACAGGCGTACCTAAAAAAAGAGTATGGTCTATGGTTTATTCCGCTCCTAAATGAACATCAAAAAGCGAGCTTCTAGGAAAACGGGTCTATCAATCCCTAAACGGACGTAACCCAGAATCCCACCAGAATCGCGATTGAACTGACATCGACCTCCCGCAATTCCAATTCCTCCGCTGTCTGACGTGGGTGTCTGAGGGACCGAGCGTGGGTACATCATAGTGGCCTCATGTCTGCCTTATAATGGCATCCCAACCCTCAGTTAGCTCTTGCTCCTGCGTCACGAAGATGGCGTCCAAGAAAAAAGGGCGCCTTATATCTGGGCTTCAACGCTTATTTCCCTCGTCATCCGCTGCACGAGGTGGCCGAGACGGCGAGCCTACCTCTCGAGATCTACAGGCCCTTGTTCCAGACCCATCCCTGCCAGACAACTTGAACGGGCTCACACCGTCTTCAGCAGAGCAAGCTCGTGTGGCTGTTGTGGGTCCTCAGCGAGGATACACCGGAGCAACCCCACTCACGCTCCCATCAGCATCTACGACAATGTTCTCTGGGGCGCACCACTTCAATGTTGGCTCGTCCCATGTCCATGTCCATAACGTGACTATTCAAGATAAACCGATAGATGGTATAACCATCCAATGCTATTAGACCCATTTCGTCTGCTAACTTTATGCCATGTATTGCTACAGGTTGGAAGATGTTGCTAAAGAATATGACCTCAAATGCTTTCTACGATTCGGGAGCGAGGTTCGACCCTCCGAAATGCGACGAAGATACTCGCGTCGAGGTGATCAGCGAAATCATGGATTGGATCGGTGATCGGGAGGGTCCTAAGCGCTTGCTCTGCATGACCGGTGCTGCAGGGGCAGGCAAGTCGGCCTTGCAGCAGACCATCGCCGAACGTTGTGCCGACTCGGGGATCTTAGGCTGCGCAATCTTCTTCTCATCCCNAAGACCACACTCGAAATGATCTATCCCGCATCGTACCGACTATCGCATTTAGTTAGGACAGCACGATCCTACGCTCCAGGACTATATCAGCAAGGCTATCGAAAAAGATCCTCCCATCTTTACCAGAACCATCCAAACTCAAATGGACACCTTAGTTGTCCGCCCATTCAAACAACTTCAGGCGAATGCCGGTTCCGAAGCTGGCACGTTCCCCCACGCCGTGCTTATCGACGGTCTCGACGAATGTGCTGGTGAAGAAAGACAAGCAGAACTACTCTCCACCATCAAGCATTGCCTCCTCGATAACGATCTTCCCTTTCGCATTTTTATCGCCAGTCGGCCGGAATGGGCCATTCGTAGTGCGCTGAATGCGGAGACCGAGGGTTACCTCTACCCGTTAGCGTATCGTATTCAACTCAGCGACAAGTATGACGCAACGGACGATATACGTCGCTACCTGTGGTGGCGGCTTCAAGGCATTGGGCGTTGGAGCCACGATCCCCGAGCGCGATCCCACACATGGCCCACGGTGGAAGACATCGAGAAGCTGGTTAAAGCTGCGTCCGGGCAGTTTGTGTACGCGGCGACGGTTGTGAAATATGTCTCAGAGCGCCGAAGTTCTCCATTCGACAGGCTCCAGACGGTGGTTGACTGGACCCCGGAAAAAGGACAGTTCGCGACGCCATTTGCAGCTCTCGATGTGCTTTACGCGAACATCCTGTCTACCGCGAAAGAGTCGTATGAGGCCGTCGACACGAACCGAGGACGCAACTTTTTGCTTCTTCTCAGGGCTCATCACATCAACTCTGACCATCGTGTTGGTGGCAGGAAGTGGGCCGCCCAGGAGTTCGACGAGATCCTCAACCTGGAAAGAAATGCCCATGAAGTCCTTGTTACTGACTTACACTCTCTTGTCATATTTCATCTGCGCTCTGATATCCCAGAATTTATAGAAATGCATTTCTATCACCGGTCGTTCTCTGAATTCTTGGATAACGAATCTCGTTCCAAGAACTTCTTCATAACAGAAACCCAGGTTAAAGGATACGTTTCGGAGGGCCTTGTGCAATTAATCAATCAGGTTTCCCTAGAGCCGAGTGAGTCAATACAAACGTCTGCGATGTCTGTGTCCACTTATTCTTCAGGCAGCACTCGGGCAGCTTTCGGCACTTTGTCGGAGGAGAATCCGGTGCTTGCCCTCGCGTTGTATTCCAACGAAGGCAAAACACTCAGTGATCAACAAATTCTTGCTTTAGCCCACGACGATGGATGGAGAAAGTTTGATCGAATGTTATCAGAGACATGGCGTTTTGCTCGCCGCCACGTCCAGTTGCCGGCGATGCTATTTTTCATTATGCAACGATTGAAAGTACGCCTGTCTCCTTGAGCATGTATCAATACGCGAGGTTGTTCACTGACTATTTTCTTTTGCTGCCTGTGCAGAATGAACTCGAAGAACCGGGATTGGCAGATGCTTTGAAACCTTACTACAACAAATGGAGGAAGCTAGTTAAGAACTATCGCGAGTGGATGTACAACGACGAGAACCTTTTCAGCCGTTTGCTGCCAGAGGAGCCGGAAGAAGGAAAGGGATAGAAAGGGGAAGAGCCCTAGGCGTAGTCAAGTTCCTCGGCTCACGAAGTGTTACGCTAAATGTATCGTCATAGTACTCGAACCCTCAATTCGTGCATTTCATTTGCGGGTTCAGGGTTCCTCGAGCGATTTGAAGTGTCATCTGGGTACGTTCGGAACTGAGTCGAGGCTGTCTTGAACGATGACGGTAAGCGTATTTGGGTGACAGGCGTCGAGTCGAGCTTGTGATTTCACTTGAAGAGCCATGCAGTCTATCTGATAAGCGTAGTGTTACTCACGGTAATCGTATCTCATAAGATTTCATGTGGCAACGCATACGGCCGATTCTCTGCGTGGTCGTCCGAAAGCTGTCGTGCGAGCCACTTGACAATGACAGCACCCCACCGGCAAGCCAGTGCACTGGCCACAGTCGAGAAGCTGTGTTCTTGGTGAGGTGAGTGGGCTGGGGTACCCAAACCCGAGAACTCCCGAGTCTAAAATTCTTCCGACGACCACGACGACAATCCCTTGAGCTGTGAATAGCGCTCAGTGAAACGATGAGCATTTTCTATGAGCTGTTAATGCAATTGGAAGATGTGAAAGGGTGTGAATGAGTATTCTACCGGCCGACCGAGGCCTTGAGAAAATTATTTTTCCACGTTCCGTTAGCTTTCCTCCCCACTCTCATCCCCTCGTTTCTGTTGTCGCCCGTGGTGAACGGGCGATAAGCTCGCTGATTGACTTCTCTTGGTCCCTGTGCAGAACGAACTCGGAGAATCCGGATTGGCAGATGCTCTGGACTGTACTACCACAGCTAGTTGGGCCCCATCTCGTAGAGAATGGTGAGGAATTCGTACAAGGGCGCTTATTTATGAAGATAAGAGCGTAGCACTTAACGAGCTGAAGAGTACGACTTCTTCTGGGGCTCTTCCCGTTCCTTCCGTTCTCCCTCTCCCGATTCCTCTGACAGCAAAAGGCTAAGGCACCTCAGACCCCCAGCAAGTCGGAGTTCTGTTCGGCTACATCCAGGACTAGTGAAGACTGCCTGCCGCAAATTCTCTCAACGCTCGAACGACGATGGTAAGCCTTAATCATTGGTATCGTAGACCCATCATCGTCCAGATCGCCTAAACCATTGCGGCTGCGCCTGGGGCTCCAACGACCTTCATCATCTTTGTCGCCGCTTCCATTGCCTCACAGCGTACAACTCGTCTACGACTACAAGTAAGTCATAGAACCCGGAGTTTGGAAGGAGGAAACAGAATTCCGGGTAGTATCGTGGGTTACATAGAGCTCAAGAAACCCAGCCTTTGAATAAATAACTGGTTTGAAATCAGCTGAATTTAATACTCATCAATGTCGAGGAAGTTGGCCGGTCAAACTCAGAATGGGACATTTTAACCAATACTGTTCCTGAAAGATGGAAAGGCGCTTCAGAGGCCCAGGAGCATGCTCTTTTCGCTAAGATTCCGTCCGCGTTTGTTTCGACCTGCCACAGTTTTAACTCCTCCGCTCTCTGACATGGCCTCTCAGCAGAATTCTTTCCTTAGATTTCCTTAGAGACACTACCAATTCCGGTGACATTCTAGTGTTCTCGACAATGCCAATGAGGACCCATCCCGGTGCTGGCCTTGATCTTGCCCCTGGATAGCAGTCAAGGTGATGAGCGCTAGGGAAAGGCGGTGCTCTGGGACCGAGCGTGGGTGCATGGTGGCCTCATGTCTGCCTTGATGTGCAATTGCGACCGTCAGGCGGCTCTTGCTTTCACGCCACGAAGATGGCCTCGAATTCGGAACCCAAGAGAAAAGGACGACTCAGACCTTGGTTTCGACGCTTGTTCTCGTCGTCGTCCGGCGCACAGGATCGTCGAGACGACTTGCGCATCGCTCAAGATCCACAGGCCCTTGTCCCAGACCCGTCCTTGGCCGATAGCCTGCAAGGGCTCCAACTACCTTCGGGAGAGGAATCCCATGTGCCCTTCAAGGGTACTCAAAGACGATACACCGGAGCGACCGAGAATGTGGCCTCATCCACGGGAGCATCAGCATCCACGTCGATTTTCTCAAGGGCACGCAACTTCAATGTTGGCGGAAACATTCAGATAGACTCGTCGCAGCATGTGCATAATGCTCAAGAAAAATCGATAGACGGTATGGGCGTCCGATGTTCTGCGACCCGTTTCATCTGCTGACCCTGTGCCATGTGTCGCAAAAGGTTGGAAGATGCTGCTAAAGAATATAGCCTCAAATGCTTTCTATGACTCGGGAGCGAGGTTCGACCCTCCAAAGTGCGACGAAGATACTCGTGTCGAGGTGATCGGCGAAATCATGGATTGGATTGGCGATCGGGATAGTCCTAAACGCTTGCTCTGCATGACCGGTGCTGCAGGAGCAGGCAAGTCAGCTTTGCAGCAGACGATTGCTGAACGTTGTGCCGACTCGGGAATTCTGGGCTGCACAATCTTCTTCTCTTCCCAAGACCCCACTCGAAACAATCTTTCCCGCATCGTACCAACTATCGGATTTCAGTTAGGAAGGCACGACCCTAGGCTCCGGGACTATATCAAGGAGGCCGTCGAAGAAGACCCTCTCATCTTCACCAGAACCATCCGAACTCAAATGGATACCCTCGTCGTTCGCCCATTCAAGCAGCTTCAGGCGAATGCCGGTTTCAAGACCAGCAGTTTCCCCCACGCCGTGCTTATCGACGGCCTCGACGAATGTGCCGGTGAAGAAAGACAAGCAGAATTGCTCTCCACCATCAAGCATTGTCTCCTTGATAACGACCTCCCTTTTCGCATTTTTATCGCCAGTCGGCCGGAATGGGCCATTCGTAGCGCGCTGAACGCGGAGATCGAGGGCTACCTCCACCCATTAGCATATCATATTCAACTCAGCGACAAGTATGACGCGACGGACGATATACGTCGCTACCTGTTGTGGCGGCTTCAAGGTATTGGGCGTCGAAGCCACGACCCTCGAGCGCGATCCCAGTCATGGCCCACGGTGGAAGACATCGAGAAGTTGGTTTTAGCTGCGTCCGGGCAGTTTGTGTACGCGGCGACGGTTGTGAAATATGTCTCGGAGCGCCGAAGTTCTCCGGTCGATAGGCTGCAGACGGTGGTTGACTGGACCCCGGAAAAAGGGCAGCTAGCGACGCCATTCGCAGCTCTCGATGTGCTTTACGCCGGTATCCTATCTGCCGCGAAAGAGTCATACGAGGCCGTCGATACGAACCGAGGGCGCAACTTTTTGCTTCTTCTCAGGGCTCATCATATCAATCACGACTTTCGTGTCGGCAGCAGGAGGTGGGCTGCCCAGGAGTTCGACGAGATCCTCAACCTAGAAAGAAATGCCCATGAAGTCCTTATTTCGGACTTACATTCTCTTGCCCTCTTTCACTCAAACCCTTCGACCCCGGGATTTCTAAAATTGCATTTCTATCACCGGTCTTTCTCTGAATTCTTGGATAGCGAATCTCGTTCCAAGAACTTGTTCATCACGGAAACCCAGGTTAAAGCATACGTTTCGGAGGGCCTTGTGCAAGTAATCAACGAGGTTTCCTTAGAGCCGAGTGAGTCAATACAAACATCTGCAATGTCTATGTCCACTTATTCTTCAGGCAGCACTCGTGCAGCTTTTGGCACTTTGTCGGAGGAGAATCCGGTGGTCGCCCTCGCGTTGTATTCCAACGAAGGCGAAACACTCAGCGATCAACACATTCTTGCTTTAGCCCACAATGATGGATGGAGAAAGTTTGATCAAATGTTGTCAAAAACAGGGCATTTTGCTCTCTATAAGACCGAGTTCCCGGCGATGATATTTTCCATTATGCAACGATTGAAAGTATGCCCGTCTCCTTGAGCATATATCAATACGCGAGGTCGTTCGCTGACTGTTTTCCTTCGCTGCCTGTGCAGAATGAACTCGAAGAACCAGGATTGGCAGATGCTTTGAGACCTTACTACAACAAATGGAGGAAGCTCGTTCAGGACTATATCATGGAGAAGTACAGGAAGGAGGACTGGGAGGAGGACTGGGACGAGCTTCTCAACCGTCTGCCACCGGAGGACCCGGAATAAGGAGAAACAGAGGAAGCGGAAGAGCCCCAGGATTCCTCGGCTCACGAAGTGTTAGGCTAAATTTATTTATTTTCATACTTGAACCCTTGAATTCGTCCATTTCATGTTCTGCGGGTTCCGAAGTTCTCGACCAATTTCGAGTGCTATCTGGCTACATTCAGAACTGCGTTGAGACTGCCTTGAACGACGACGGGAATTTAATCATTGTTATTTCAAGGTGACGGAGCATCGACGAAGTCGAGTTCCTTATGATTTCACTTGAAGAGCCATATCTGACAGGCACAATGTCCCCCACGGTAACCGTATCTGATAAGATTTTATGTGGCAGCACCTGCGGCCGATTCCTGCGTGGTCGTCCGAAAGCGAGCCACTTGACAGCACCCCACCGGCAAGCCAATGCACTGGCCACAGTCGAGAAGCTGTGTTCTTGGGGAGGTGAGTGGGCTGGGGTACCCAAACCCGAGAACTCCCTCGTCTAAAATTCTTCCGACGAATGCGCTGTTAATGGAATTGGAAGATGTGAAAGGGTGTGAACGAGTATTTCACCGGCAGGCCTTGGGAATATAATTTTTCCACGTTCCGTTAGCTTTCCTCCCTACTCTCATCCCCTCGTTTCTGGTGAAGATATCGAGCTGAACAAGAGAGACTAGAAAACCATGCAAGCCACTACCAGACTGCAGATACCAGCAGCGAGGATGGTCGCTGGCCAGCGTCGCTCGCTGGGTCCTTGAGCTCGTCCTGGTGTTGTCCAGAAGCGATACATCCAGAGCAGCCCGCAAACTGACAGGGTGTGCCCAGTTCAGTAGTTTTTAGAGTGTACAATACTGACGATTAACAGGACACTATCACCCGACTCCTCTACTCGATTGGCACCAAGCGGAAAGTCAAACGCCACCTCCGAATCTTCTCGTCCTCGTCCCACCCATCGCAACCAGCCAAGTCTGCTGTTATCAAAGTCGGGGGAGACGTTCTGTCCGACCTCGACGAGCTTGCTCTTTCGTTGAGCTTCCTGTACAGGGTCGGCCTCTACCCTGTCATTCTCCACGGTGCTGGACCTCAGTTGAATGAGATTATTGAGAACGAGGGTGTGGTCCCCGACTACATCGATGGAATCCGGGTCACAGGTGTGTTTCTCCAGATTTCTAGAGCCCAGTAGTGCATCTCTGACTCGCTTTCCCAGACGCCAAAACCCTCCAGATCGCTCGCAGGGTCTTCATGGAAGAGAACCTCAAACTCGTAGCTGCCCTCGAGAAGCTGGGCACTCGTGCGCGCCCCATCACCTCTGGGGTCTTCTCCGCCGATTACCTCGACAAGGACAAGTACGGCTTGGTCGGAAAGATTACGAAGATCGATAAACGCCCCATCGAGGCGTCTATCCGTGCCGGTGCTCTCCCCATTCTGACCAGTTCGGCTGAGAGCAACAAAGGCCAGATTCTCAACGTCAACGCCGACATTGCTGCGGGAGAATTGGCCAAGGAGCTGGAGCCGATGAAAATCGTGTTCCTGAACGACAAGGGTGGCCTCTTCCACGGTGTTACCGGTGAAAAGCTGGATGTCATCGACTTGGACGAGGTGCGACTCAACTATATCCCTTTTCGACCCATCGCTCATATGATTGAATTATTGTAGGAATACGACCAACTCATGAAAGAACCCTAGGTCAAATACGGTACCAAGCTCAAGCTTCGCGAATTCAAGGAACTCCTGGATCACCTCCCTCGATCTTCGTCCGTCGCCGTGATCAGCGCCGACTCCCTCCNAAAAGGGCTCTTCACCGATTCGGGTGCAGGCACCCTCATCCGCCGCGGGTATAAGCTGTTCAAGCACGACAGCATCACGGGTATCGGCGCCAACCGGTTCCGCCAAGTCGTGCACGACCGCGACCCAGAAGTCCTCTCTGGCTATTCCAGCGTCACGAAGGCTCCGAACAACTTTGGGATGAGCCGGTATGCCGTTTATGAGGATGAGCGAACCGGCCGCTAGCAGAAATCTGTTGTGCAAGGAATCTACCGGCTTTCTCCAGAGCCTCGTGAGTCGATAAACACCCAAAGTTCTTCAGGCAGTACTCGTTCGACTTCGAGAGATATGCTCGACCGCTATGCACCAACCACGCTCGTATTCCAACCGAGGAAAAACATCCAGTAGTCAACAAATTCTTGCCTTAATCCACAACGATGGATCGGGGAAACTTCACCAATTGGTGGTTCTAGCTGGGACTCAGGGTGCCGCCGACGATATCTGTTGTTACGAAACGATTGAAAGTAATCTCATCCTCTTGGATACGAGGACGCTTGCTAACTGGCCTCCTTCGCTACCTGTGTCGAACAAACTCACAAAACTCGAATTGGCGGATGCTTTGAAGTCTACTACGATAGGTGGAGGAAGCTCGTTGACACCGAGAACGGGAAGAAGGGAAAAAGCCCCAGAAGGAGTCGTACTCCTCACCTCAATAAGTGTCTGCCTTTATCTTCATAACCGAGCCCTCTTATTCGTGCACTTCATTTGCGAGTCCAGACTCCCAGCAAGTCGAAGTCTTGTTCAGCTACGTCCAGGACTAGTAGAGATTATCTGCCGCAGATCCTCTCAACACTTGAACGACCGCGGTAAACTGTAATCCATTTCTGTTCAGTTTACCTTGACCATTACAACTGCACCTTGGGCTCCGACTATTACCATCTTCGTCACTGCTCTCATCTTCTCCCCACTCGTCGAGTCGGTTTCCGCCTTCGACATCTGCCGCCATACGCAAGGACGCGCATGTGCCAATATACTCGTGATCACAGAATACAAACAGTGTACGACTTCGAGTAAGTCATGGAGCCTGGGATTTGGCAGGGGCAAACAAAATGCCGAGTAGTATTGTGGGTGACATAGAGCTAGAAGATTGATTTGTAAATAGATGACTACTTCGGAATAAACTAAATTTGAAACTTAAAGATGTCGAGGAGATGCGCGCACCCAAGCTCTAGGTGATATCAACCGATACTCCGTCCTTTTTTAGCTCTTCAACAGTATGGACTGATTCAACCAAGCAAGTGGGGTGGACCGCAATTGACTGTCAGACTTTTGAGCCAATCGTTGGCCAATTCTCCTCTTGCGAACGAATGTATCATTCTATACTGTGGAGAGCAAGACCAACTGAGGTCAATGATTTCGAAAACTCGCAGGTGCGGTGAGATACCTAATGGATGAGGGGAAGGAATTTTGAATATACCTCCTTTGTCATCACCATCCGTCCAAGCGTAGGAGACCAGGGGTACGAATATAATTAAGAACCTTGACGTTGTCTTGCGGCCGTGAGATGAAGCGCCTGGAGATTTCGAAGCTCTAGTACCTCTGTGCTTCCGATGCACGTCTATCCCTCGGGCTCGAAATCCAATGCCAATGTTTCGCGATTGGTGAAGAGAGCGAGGGCAGCTGAGATGATCGATCCATCACGGCCACCCCATCTACATGTACGTGAGCGAAAGACGCTCGAAAAAAATATGGTTGGATGTGCAAGGGTGAACAATGAGTGCCAGGGCTGAACGGTGTGGGTTCACGCAGCTGAAGGTACAGAGAAGCGACGGGGAGAGGAATATCGAAAGATCCTGAATACAGAACGTTGGGCTACTTCAGGAAACGAAAGTGGAGAGTTAAAACCTCGGTCTCTTCCTGAGAGCAAACGTTACCATTATCATCGTAAAACGCAAGAGGGGTAGGTAGATGGAGGAGATATGTTGAACTGACAAGTTCAAGGGACAATCGGTCTAACGATGGGATAATTCTATTTGGAAACCCGGTCTGCGCCCACAGACCCCGGGTTTCCACGCAGACCCCCTGAATAAAGTCCTAAGAGGTCTATTTCTGCCTATGTAACGCACTGTCACGCTCCGAGCGCCAGTTATGGAGGCAAGTCGGGAACTCGGGATCTTCGGTCATGGTGGCTCAGGTACGGCAGGTGGCGCAACAGAGGGTACCCCGATTCAAAGCAAACTCTAAGCAATGCCTAATGCAGCCAGCTCAAGGGCAACATTGGTCTTCCAACCAGTGGATTGCTAGATAGACCAGTGAGGGACTACCTGGCCGGTCAACGAGCTCCCATAATTACTCTCCACCACAGTCCCGCCTTCCAAATGAGGTCATTGCCGCCCCTTAGTTCCGTGCAATAGTTCCGTGCACCGCCTGATGGCCCACTCGCATGAATCTCAGAATTCTGCACGCAACCACAGTTCTGCAATAGCTCATCACGCTGAATGTCGGTCTTCACCGTGGTCGATTGTCGACCTCGACTTGTTGGCGTGGACAGCCAATCGATAATCTTGCGGCGGCAACGGGTTGGAAGTGAGTTGGCTAGCAATCTCTGCACCGACCGCAGCCTCACCTAGCCTCACTCCCGCCTTCCCGCTTCCCGCGCCTCACCCAACATCCGTGTCACATCAGTCACACAAGTTATGATCCGGCTGTGAACAGGGTTTCCAAATAACGAAACGTAGAACCCCGGGGTCTGTGGGCGCAGACCGGGTTTCCAAATAGAATTATCCGTAACTTGTTCCCTTACTAATTTAACTTTTTCTAACTTTTTCAGCTTAAGTAAATCTTTCCCCGACACGTTTACTTCACGTTAACATTCAAGTTAGACCAAGTTAGAGCATGTTAACTTAATCTAAAATCAAGCTGTCCCAGCTTGCGCGCTGAAGCATGGCCATTGTGGCTCGCTTTCATATGAGAAGGGATAGACGGAGACGATAACCTTATTTTTATATTTGCCTATCATGGAGCTTTAGGAGATAAGGTTGAATGTTCGTTGTCGGATCTAGAGAGGAACGCAAATGAAGGATGATTGGTATGGGCCCCCACTAGGTACGAGCAGGGTTACGCTGCGTCAATTCCAGGTGTTGTGGATACCCGTGTCCTACCTTTGGAGGGTATGGTTGGAGCACTTAGGCGAGTTCTCAGGTCCACAATCATCGAGGTTATCCCAAAAACTTCCCCTATTCTCGCAATACTTCCCAGTGCTCAGTCGTTCAGCTTCCCAACGACGACAACAGATCTGGGTCTCGCAGAAATTGTTCCTGGCTTGCGACCATTGCCTGCCCTTCCCCGTGAGCTCCGTCGTGTCCTCATCACATCTCACCTGGAACTCCTCATCCTCGTCTTCGTCCCGTTCCACCCGGAGGCTTGGTCCCATCAGCGAAGCCTCAACAAACCCTGCATTTTTCTCCCATTTTCACCATGTTTACCTGGCCCACATCTACCGGCTCCAGCACGATATTTGATGAGACGGCATTATGGATATATCTCATCAACACCGGCGACACGTTCACTTGGCCAGTTGCGTGGAAAACAACCAATTGTAGCCACGTTAGAGACCCTAACTTGCAGGTGGAAAGTTAGATAAAGTTACTAACTCAAGTAACTTTATTCACAGTCCNTTTTTTTGCGGCGTATAATGATTCAGTATTGTCACATGCAGTGCTCAATCTCCTTTTCTCCCCTTTCCTTGTCGACCCTATGGATTTTAGGGATTTTTCCTCGGGGTCTGTCGTCCTCCGTCCTCCGTCTTCCCAGATGTTCTGCATGCGAGGCCATGACAAAGACAAGGACGCATCACAAGCACAACCACGGGCATTTAAATGTAGGTGTGTGACTTTATCTCTCAGACTTGGACTTTAGTGAACTGAAGGCGTGCTGATTCAATGGAGCAACGGGCCCTGAGCCATACGAACCGTGCACATCAGCTCCCGGCGACTTCCAATAACCGTACTCGGGGAACAACGCAATTACGATGGATTCTCCAGGTACGATGCAGACTTCTTTAGGATTGCTGGAAAATCAAGATCAAGTTTGTTCCCAGCGTCCGATACCCTCAATCACCAGTTTGTGCTAGGAGCCCTTCCAATCGACAGAACGGACTCACGCCCCTCGTTGTCATCCGGATACTAGGGTCGTGGTCTTCGAAAATACCATGCATTGGCTATATCACAGTTCGCAAAAACGACCCCTCCTCGTTATCACGGGCCCGGCTGGCTCTGGAAGTCAGGGGTCATGCAAACCCCTCGACCTACACAAAAGCTTAAGCAACACAGTTAATTATGTGCCATGCACACACTCGACTATAAAAGGATTCCGTTGGTAAAACCCAGAGCAACAAGATCAACAAAAATGTCGACCAATGTTGAAACAATCGAAAGAGCCCATCAAACGCCCTCCAAGAGCTCATAAACGGCTATGCCGACACTGGGACCATTAGGTGCACCCATTGGTTGAAAAGTGCAACTCCATCATTCTGACCCAAGATAGTTGTGAACGATCATTGAAAGTGGATAATTTCCTGTTGAGTGTTCCGGCCATCGCTTGCTCTAGCCATCATACCAGTGATGGATCCAAAGGATGAGACTCAGTTTTTTGCAGTACAGAAACCCTTCAACTCGAGGCAAAATTTAATTCACCTCTATGAGAAATGGTCTGGATTTTCCCATTTTCCCTCTCTATGTACTCCTGTAACTCTCGAGGCGTGTTGTGTGTGATGTGAATAAGATAGGAGTAACAATCGCCCTTCCTTGGCTTTCACCCAGTGCCCCTCCTTTGCGGATGTTGATCAGAAGTCGATTTGCAAGCATTGGGCGAAGCAATAGCATTGCATAGTTGATGGCCAAGCTTGCATAATAATTTGCAAGAACATTCCGAGTCCCAAGGATTGCTGACAAAAGTCCAAGAGCTAGATGGCCAAACAAGAGTTCTGGTCAGTCAAATCAATGGGCAATATACAACAACAAACTGACTGCAGACTGTTAGATAGTAAACCCCTCCATCACGGTAGACTAGTTTTGCAAATGATCCATTCCTTCTTTGCAGCTGGATGTATATGACATATGTCCCAAGAAGGGCCATTGCTGCAGTTGTATGCTCAGGTTGTGTTTGGTTTGAGTGATGCAAGGTCTACCTACCTGTTTCCCTAATAAAAATTGTCCATCTAGCTATCTCTTTGAGCGCCGGCTTGAGTGGTGTCACCTCGCAAAGGAGTCCGTGATGGCCCATGAACACTGTTTCATGATCTGTACCAGGAACAGGTTTTGACTGGTTCAGCTCAGTCTTCCTCTGAATGTTTGTGGACCACTGACAGACTGTGGAGCTGACATATTTAGCCATGAGAGTGACTGACATGGTGAGGAATGCCTAGGGCAAAAAGTGAGTACATTTAATGACTGAGCTTCACTTTGTAACACCACATACAAAGTATAGCGCTCCAAAGAGATACAGGTGGACCCGCTGAGCGCCCATGATTGCATACAGACACAGAATCATGGTCCCTACATCATTTAAGTGGATTGTGCATACTTCTGAGCAACTCCAGATGCATCACCTGTTGCAGAATAGATGACCACCGTGCCTGAAACTGATATGGGTGTCACTACAGCAATCCAGGGCATTGCATTTGTCTTCACTCACCATTCCATACAGTAAAAATCCCAGCACACAACTATCCTGGAGCTATCAGTAGGATGACTACTCCGATGCAGCATGTGAGTCACCCACTTTCTCTGAGAACCGATCCCTGGTTTCAAATGTGAGCAGAGAGTCGCCAAGAATGAGTATCATAAATGTATATCTGCCCAGGAAGAACAGAATCTTTGACAATGTCCACTTCTCAGTCCATATGAACTCAACCTATATTTGAAAGTAGTCTCAGTGATCATGGAGGGATTGACAGAGTTGATTTTGTACCTCTCCCTCCAGTGTCCCAATGTAGTCGCAGACCTAAGCAATATAGAGCGTCAATGATCCTGAGCTCACCTGTGAAGAAGATATACGCACAAAAATAGTGTACATCGGTACTGTTTAGCGTTAGTAAGAACGATGGATCAGATCCTTGGCAAAAGAAGCCTGTATAACTGACCAGCTATATACTAAGGACTCGGAGCACACGACTCAATGCTAGTCACATCTTAACAAGTGAGTGGAGATACACACCGCCAAGTTCCTATTCGTGACGATGTAGTCAAGGACATCATTTGGAGCGTTTGCCATACTGGGCCACCGAAACTTCTAGGTTCTGACTTGAGGAAGGATCTCTTGGGCCCGTCACGTTAAATACAACGAGTAGTTGTCTAAGCGCCTTGAACTCGGGGTAGGTGAATGGACTTCTATACGGTCGAAGCCACCATGCTTTTGTTCTATCTGATGGCTATCATTGTTCTCAGATGAACTGACTTTGAATGCTTTCCCAACCAATCCCAATTGTCTTGTTCAACCCCATATGAGAGAAGATAAAGCAGCTTGTCCTCGGCTGTGTTTCCATTTCGAGCGACTGTACCATCAATTGGAGGCCTACTCGACTCCCGGCCTGAAGTTCATTTGATGATCACTACGAACATCACGCTAGGAGAATCGTATCATATCGTCTCAACGGAATCTTTTGTGGGATCTCTCAGGCTGTCGGTCCTAGATCGCTGAAACAAAGAGCGACACAGCATCCAGAGTCAAAGACAAAGGAGAGCTTGTCCTTCCTCGTGAGCTTGGAAGGCGACAGTAAGACGTTGAATGCGGCCTCAACCATTGACCATTCCGTTGACCACGGGCTCGCAGTTATCCTCTTGGTATCTTCTTCTCCGGCCTTGACGTGTAACTCGTATAGATATTGGACTTGGTCACCGGGCTTGAGGCTTTTCGGCCAATCCTCTTGAGATACCTTTACTAACCTCCCTAAGAGGGGGTAGGGGGGCGTTGGGTGTGACGGTTGCTCAGGTTTAGAGATTTCACTCTCGTCACCTTTTTCTATCCTTCAGCTTACGAGGATCTTCAATTAAGGTATCTATTTAAATAGCTGGATTATGACCATCCGCGAATTCCGATCCTCACCTGACTCGGTCTATTCTTGATACTTGTAACTTGTTCCCTCGTGCTGAGTATCTGTATCAAGCTATGTATCTTCCACGTTCCATCAAGATTCATTCCAAAGTCGTTAGCCTACGCCAAACATGATAGCCTGATACATTGCAATGCTACATACTCTGCCTCGATTCTCTGAACGCTCGTACCGTATCGGTCCTTGGACTGGACTAAGAGAATCAATTTTCTTATATACACAGCTACACCTTGATTGCTTGAGCATCCGAAGGCCAGGTCAAGATTCCAACACCTTCGATGGTAGCAATGTACTTGCCCTGGGGATCCGAATCCGACGTTCTCAAATATAGGGCACGAATCGTTGGCATCGTCGCATGCCCATCCCCGACATATATTTGCTGGAGCTCCCCCAACGTCTCAACTTTTGACCANCCCCTCCGACCAATCGCTCTCGCATACTAGCTCAGTGCTACTACCTTTCTTGACATAGAGCTTGTATCGGTATTGAACCTGATCACCCGGCTTGAGGTCCGCCGGCCAGGACTGCTGTGGTACCTTGAGCATTTTCTGGTACTGAGTCAAAGGTATTAGCGACAGGAACGAAGCAGAGAAAAGAGCATAAATAAACTAACCACTAAGGCGGGGCCATACTCAGGCTTAAACGGGTAACGACCGCCCTGCTTATCGATGGTGCGGGACGCCAGTGTAACAATGTCGTCCAAACCCTGTATGAGGCCCTGGAACGTCTTGTCCATCTCAGCAGGAAGACGTCTCTTGTACTCAGCAAGAGCGTCCACCATGAGCTCTTCGAGATAGGTGTCATCGAAGCTTCCATCTTCCTTCCCACCTGTAGGGGAGCCGATATGAAGGAATGGTCTGGCGGGTGAAGATGGCGTAGTCAGGAAATGGCGAGTGAAGAAGGTCAGATTTCTACTTACTTTGCCAGATTTTCAAGAGCCTGCCCCAGCGTGTCGCGGTTCTTAACCGTGACGAAGAATGATTTCTGCCCCGTGACATCGTCCAGCACATATCCTTGATAGCTGAACTCGCTTGACGCATGATAGCGGTCGTCAGCCAGTTCCCATCTTCCTGTCTTATCCATCTTGACCACACATCTCTCCAGCCGGTCCCGCTTGAGCCCTTCAATCTTTTCCTTAACGTCACTGCGGTACTGCTCGAAGAGACCGTTCACGGAGTCGAGGATGTTGGAAACTTCCCGCTTAGCTTCATTGTATAGCGAAATATTGCCTTGGTTACGTCCGAACTTTGCTATCGCTTCCCAAGAGCATAGAGAGATGAAATAGGCTTGGAGGATGGCCTCGAGGCATGCAACGAGGAGACGATGCGCCGATGCATCGAACCAAGGCAGGTGTTCCTTCACCTTGGTAAACGCCATAGCCAACGAGCCGCCGGTTTTGACGTGGCCTATCATGTCGTGAACGCGCGTCTGTTCAATTGTAGGTCGTAAGTAAAGAAACATGGCGACGAATCTTCTAAGCGTACTCTGGTGACAGTGACATCGTCAGCATTTTGCGGAATGATGTTGGGTGCAGCGCTGTTGAGGTCCTTGTTGAACGTATCCAAGGTGCTGCGTGCGGAGCTGAACGTTTCCTCTTTGAAGCTATCGTCCAAAATCTTCTTCATCATGGCCGAAAAATCTTGCTATTTGAATGTAGCACGGCTAAGCTTTTGTACGTCGGTAACTAGCGCGGCGACACATACCTGATACTTGGACGGTCCGCCTGGCCTGATCAGAGTCCAGATCAAACCGACACCTGCCGACGTCAAGACACCGCCAGGACCATGGAGCGCGAATGCCGTCGTCTCCGCAGCGGTGACTAGGGGTTCTAGTCCTCTGTTAGAAAGGACAAAGAGACGGACAGGGCATAGTAAAATAAAGGACTCATACCGAGCGAGTTGACTAGATCGGCCATGATATCCTGGTGCTTCCGGACATCGCTGTTTCCAGGCCAGAATTGACTCTCAGGTAGCTAGTATGAATAAGTTCGTCGAATTGAAACCCGTGGGTGGACGGACTGACCGATTCTTTCGTCCAGTCGTCTGGAAAGCTAAAGATCTTGTGTAATCCCTCCTTCGTCAGATACTGACGTTGAGGAAACGGCGATCCTCCAGAAGGTAACGGAGAGGTAACGCCAGGTAGTGCAGGGATTAAGTCAAGAGGATTGCTACCAAGGATGTCGGGGATCCGGACAGGCAAGTCGAATGGAAACATGACCTCTTGCTGCAACAATTGGAAAGGAGGGAGGAAAGGTCAAAGGTCGTATGAAAGCTAAGAGGGGGCCTGGCGATTGGGTTTTGTGAAGAACCCAGCAGTTAGGCGAGAGGCACGCCATCAAGGGGAATTCATGGCTCCGGAGGTTGTGGACCATTCAAGACGTCGTATTTTCGTAGTCCCTGAGCTTCTAAGAGTGGTCTGAGGGCCTGGGCACCGGGACAAGGCACAATTTTGCAAGTCAGATTTAAACCCGAAAAATCAGGGCAACGGGTCAGGGAGCGATGTTCGTACCTGAGACCAGGACCAGGCCATTCCAAAGTCAGATAAAGGCCCATTCTCTGGCAGGACATTCATCCTCAAACATCCTAACCTCGAAGCATGATTCGTGGAGGGCACGCACATGCCCATGGTGGTCGTGGTGAAAGCGGTCGTGGGAACGGAACACATCACGGAGACCATCAAACCAGACCAGACGGCCGTTTCGACTTAGACCCCAACCGCGACCCCAACCACGACCGTGAAGCTCGACCAAGCCATGGTGGCTACTCTCAACACGGTCAGCAAGGGAACACGAACCACCCAAACCAAGGGGCTCAAGCTGCGAACAACCAAGTAGCCGACAGCACCACCAAGAACTGGAATTCGTTGCAGGGGTTGGGAGAAGGAGAACGGACGCAGGCTAGGCCATCTGAGCTTGCTCCGGATACTGTACCTATAGACCATGGTGAGTCTTTCT
Source organism: Candolleomyces eurysporus (assembly GCA_027579435.1). Taxonomy (NCBI): domain Eukaryota; kingdom Fungi; phylum Basidiomycota; class Agaricomycetes; order Agaricales; family Psathyrellaceae; genus Candolleomyces; species Candolleomyces eurysporus. Next base: position 65,392 of record JANBPK010000741.1, on the reverse strand, counting down.
GCCATTACTCACGATCTACGCTGAGGCCATCCTCCAGAGAGCCATGCTACCAATTGGAACCCGGGGTTGGAAGAAGGACGACCAGGGAGTGTTATACCAGGCTCCAGGGACTACCATAATATGAATGATCCTCGCTCCGGTCTGTAACCTTCTCAGCTTTCCTTCAGCCGAGCACCTGTGCTGATTTGTTGTTAGTGCCCACTGCAGAAACCGCTAGACCTACCACCGCTGGGGTAGGAGAGACGCACGCACCTGTTTTACCAGAGCTTAATGCAGGTGTGTTCGAATCGATTACCATTGATCCCCAGTTGCTCACTTTTGTCTCTTACCGCGCACAGACAATGCTGGTGCTGATTGGAGCCATCGCAATGACGAAGGTTCAAGAGGAACGGGCCAGATTCCTGTTTTTGAGAACCGCAACATGAGCGACCCCCGTTCGAGTAAGTGGCAGGCACCGTCTAGGAAATCTCGCGAACTGACTTGCTTCTACTCATCGATAGACCCCTCCCAGGATAGTAGGCCCCTTACTGGAGAACAAAGGCCCACTCTCGCTGGAACTGGGGAGCAGGCTCCTAGGTACAACCCAGGTGAGCCAGGATTCGCAACGCCAGTATCAGAAATTCTTACTGCTCCCAACAGAGGCTAACCTTCCCGATTATAATCCTCGCGACAATGAGGGCAGTAGGGCAGGCCAAATCCCTTCGTTCGGGAACCACAACATCAACGATGTGAGATCGAGTGAGTAGATCCACTGCTCGTTGAGAGTTCGTGTCATCCGTTTCGCTGATCGCCCCTTCCTAAGATCGGCCTGATGTCGTCGACCACGGCGCACCAAATGTCGCGGAAGGTTTCAACGGACTCCCTACCGAGAGCACGCCGAGTCTCACCATTCCGCGTTTGAACGACCTGAAGAGGACTTAAGGCTCCTTTAGTAAACCCTCTTTCCCTATTTCCTGACGAACCGACTGTATCAAATGCTGGTCGGAGATTATGGTTGATTCTGTCGAGAGTGGGTCTGGATTTGTTGCCATTGGAGATATAAACGTGTTGGAGTAAAGATTCATTGGATCGAAGTTGATCGATATCCTGCGATACGGCGATTCAGTTATAAAGTGTAACAGGTGCGGGAGCTCCATGAGATGGAGAGGAAGAGACTCGATGTCTGCTGTTGTTCGGAGTACGGGCCGTAAGGGCCCCTGCCCGCTCAACCCCAACGACGCCGGACAAGCCGAGGTACGGCGGGACAAGCGCTAAGCAGAATCTGGTCAATGTGCCGAACTGATAGGGCGTTGTGCTTGCCTGCCCGCTCAACCCCAACGACGCCGGACAAGCCGAGGTACACCGGGACAAGCGCTAAGCAAAAACTGGCCAGTGTGCCGAACCGATAAGGCGTTGTGCTTGAAGGTGAGATGTTGCCGGAAGAGGTGGTACCCATCGAGGAGTCATCTGAAACGCCGAACAGCCATAGATAATCGACGCTACCGACCAAAACAGAGTACTGTAGCCTACAGTGCGGCCTTTCGCTTGCGGGTAGTGCAGTCCCGGAAAATTGCAGTAAGTGGGTCACTTTGCCTTGTTTTCTTTCAAGTCCTGAAGGATTCAGGTGTTTCGGTAAGGCGCTCTTCATACCACATCACAAAAGGACCTTCATCAGTGACCGAAATGACCTTTCACACCACACCTCCTACACCTTTCCTTCAGGAGCGCCACTTGAGCTATTATAGCATGATTTCCGCAAACGAAGTGAGATGGGCGTATGTTCTGAGTTGATGACGTAGTTGTAAGCATCGTTAGCCAGGCACAGTCCCCGAGCCCGAGTAGCCTTACCTGGATAAGGATCGACGAATGCAGTGCCTGGCGGGCCATTGCCGGGTAAGAGGCGAATCTCAAGACAATTAGCAAACGTCGCGAATATCCACTGCGTTATCATTACAACTTCGATAAAATAGGTGAACAGAAGACAAGAGACACAGGAATTCTTCATTATTCCGAGGGTTCACGAATCATTACCCGACGGTTTGAGCTTTGCGGATCATCGTCCATCTCAGGCTGTAGGGAATTCCGAACCCTTTTACATGATTTATGATTCGGGGAAATTTCTTTAGTGGGATGTAATCAGCTCACTGCCGTAGGCAACTGAGCCACTCATAAGTGCATAAATACCCTCTTAATCGACCGTTGAGCAACATCAAGCATTCCATTCCTCGTTTTCAGTCCTCAACCTCTCTACATCTACCAGTACATATCATCTACGAAGACACAATGGCTCACACTTCAAACCCTTACGCTCAAGGTGGCCAGTGGAACACAGGCCCTCTTTNCCCCCACTTATGGGACCCTACCTCCTGCACCAACCATTCAATCCCCGAACATGATTACTTTCCGCTTCAGGCCCAACGGAAATTCGACCAATCCCTTAAACTCTGTCGTTCAGACCGATTCACAGTCTTACTTTAGTGTTTATACCGCTAATAACGGTGGTGCTAGAGTGTCGACTTTCTCATCTGTCAGCGACGGACAACCGTTTGCTACAGTTGAATGGGTTGACCCGCCTTTTGTCACGATTAGAAATGGGGTTCCTAGACAGGACGCTACTAGATGGCTCATGTTCTCACGCGATAGAAGGTTCGCATATACTTTCCCTATTCTTTAAAAGGATTTGTAACGTATCTGTCATTGTTTCCTTGTTTTCAGCACTGCGGCCCTTGGGATAGGCCCCGAATTCTTCTTATGGGTGCTCAAACACCGATCCATAGACGTACGCAAACATTGCCACTTCGATTCCGAATTTATAAGCTAGATATTCTTTTTAGCTTTACAGAAACGCTTCTGACGCACCGGAGAGGCTCGGGCTGTTGTATTGGAGCACGACCTTCAATTGCTTATGCCTCGATCTTCATGTTTCTCTTTTGCAGAAGCCCGGTTCCTTAGAGGTCTTTATCGTCGCTGCGGCATTGCTGCAATCTCACACCGAGCTTTAGGGCTCAGTCACCGGATATGCCGCAGCCTGACCATATTACCTCCGAGATGTTTGTCGGAGCGCTCATTTCGTCGTCTCTTCTGACTTTATCCTATTTATCGTCTTTATATTGGACTTCTTATGATGTATCTTATCAGCGCTCTATGTACTTTATGAATGACATAACTTGCTATTATTGACAGATCTTGCCGGCCGCGAAGTGACTCCCGATCTCAAGACAGGTCCGAGTCGGTGCGAATCCCATGACTCCGATGCATACCGACGCCGCTCGTCGGGAGGCGCATCACTTTGACTCGGATCGATGATACCGTCAGTGTCTCGGATGTTTTCGTCTTGGCTTTCATCGATCATCCCTGACCACAGCCTACCCGTTGGCCCCTGCCAAGGTGGCGGGAACGTGTTTCTCGATATATAAACCAGCATGTAAAGGTTTAGCCATCTTCAAGCGACATCTTCTCCTGAGTCTACCACCATCCTTACCTGCCTCCCAAATTCCATCCGTCAATCTTCGACTGCCATGCCCATCGATCCCACCACAGTCGCTAAGAAAGCTGGAAATGGTTACCCTTGCAGCTGGACGCCCGGGACACAGAACGCTGAGTACCGAGGCGAGCCGTTCCCTAATGCTCTCATCGAGGGTGCTGTGTGAGTGTGCTCCACTTGCTCTGGAAGAAGCAAGCTGACTCTTACCCAGGCTGCAGCCCATTACTCTTCGTGAGCTAACGATGCTGCGATTCATGAACCAGGTTACGGATAAGCCTGGATGGACGACAAAGGTACCGTACTCTACGACCCGTCCTCATCGCACCTCGACTGACTAAGACCTACATTCATCGACAGGTATTCGACGACACTATCATCGCCAAATGGAAGAAAGAAAGCGTTGGTCTCCCCGAAACCAGCATCGAGACCGAAATCTCGGAGAAAATGTTCACTTACTGCATCTCGGAACTACAACACCTCGCAAAGGAGCACCCTACCTCGCCCAACGGCGCCATTCGCATTTTCAACGGAGATGTGCACAAGTCGGACACCGCAGTATCCGAGGAGACCAAGCTAGCCTTGCAAAAGGCCGTCAAGGTCCTCGAAGACGTGCCAGCGTCACAGAAAGACTGGCACCCAGGCTCAGATGGCAAAGTGCTCGATCTCGTCCACCCCAGCCTGTTTCCGTTGGTCTATGCCAAATCCAAGGTTCTACCCGTTGGTGCTCGTGTCACGACCCTGGAAGACTGCATCAAGAGGTGCGGCGAAGGGGATGTTCTCAACGCGGAGGTTTCAAATCGTCCGACGAATGATGAACCTTGGAGTGACAAATTCCAGTGGCTCCCATGCGAAGTCGACATCTCGGGAGAGAAGCCGAGAATTCTAACCTATATCAACAACCTTCATCCCGAGCACCATCGCGAGTTGTATAGTCTCGTCGAAGATATTATCCATGCGTCTATTCCGCTCTGGGAAAGGACCGTCATTCCCGACGACGACCTGCGCTCTACTCCCCGGCGTATAGAGTATACTTGCTGTACCTACAACCCTGACCCTGAAGAGTGGCCGGAGGAGGAACAACTTCAACAGGAAGAAGACGAAGACGAAGACGATTTCTGGGATAGGAAGCAAGAATGGATCGAGGCAACGAGGGTGGTCGAACAACCTGAACCCGAAGAACAGTTCAAATCATCCATTCTCGAACGCGAGCCTCTGAGTTTCAAGGAGAAGTTCGGGGATTTACCGTTGCAGATTATCGTGAAACTAGCGAATATCGAGCTGACGACGGAGAAGCCAGAATATGGGGGTGGGACGTGGCATGTCGAAGGAAAGAGGGTGCGTTTCTTTCTCTCCAACCTCAGTTCTGAACCTTGAGCCCTAACTCACACGCATACATTTGTTTTATCAGAACGAATCCATCTGCGCGACCGCTATCTACTACTACTCCTCCGAAAACATCACTCCTTCATCCCTCGCACTCCGTCAACAATCCGATGCCGAGTTTTTCACTGACTTTCCCTATGAACAAGGCCAGCACGACTTCCTCGGCGCCGTATTCGGCCTCAGAAACTGGAGCGACAGCATCCAAGAGATTGGCTCCGTCGCTACCCGTGAGGGTCGTCTCATCACCTTCCCCAACATTCTGCAACACCAAGTCCAACCCTTCAAACTCGCCGACCCGACTAAGCCGGGACATAGGAAGATTCTCGCCCTTTTCCTGGTGGATCCCAATCTTCGGGTCATCAGTACCGCCGACGTTCCGTGTCAGAGGCAAGATTGGTGGTGGAACGAAATGTTGAAGGCAACCTCGGCATCGTCCGACTCGTCGAAGAAACTGTCTTTCGCTGATGCCAAAGCCGCTGCCGGAGTCCATAAACTCCCTGTCGAGTTACAGAAGATTGTGTTCGACGACGTGGACGATTTCCCGATCAGCATGGACAAGGCAAAGGAGTATCGAGAGGAGTTGATGGAGGAAAGGAAGAAGTTCGTTTTGAAGCACCAAAAGGACTTTGCAGCCGAGTCGATTTCTCTTTGCGAGCATTAGGTACATGACGCCTCAGACGTCAACTCCCCATACTTTAAATGCTTACTGTACGTTTGAGTTCGGCTCATTGTGTTGGGTATTTCCCTCCTTCGCCGGTTCTGAGCCTAATCATTTGACTTCTTCGTTTTCGGTCCCATTCCTCGGCGTATTGGCGTCGTGTTTTCGTGATGATACATGCCATGGATGTATATCCTGTGACTCAAACACTCAAACAAGAAACGGACAGATCAATGTAACTGTTATAGAACTGAGTTCATTCTTTAGTCTTGACGCGTATACAACAAAGGAGAAGGAATGGAGTGGGTGCACTTCCTGTACACTATGTAGAGTGAGGTCACCGTCGAATAAGGGAGCCTAGTTTTGGTCTTTCACCGATGGGGGTGGAGACACTATTAAGGAACATGGTCATCGACGACAACAAATGTCACTTCACGTCAGTCCACCTTGTTCTACTGTATATCGTCCCAAGGATAAACGGGAACGCAAAACAACGAAACTCCGACTATGCGCCACGCAAGACGCCGGGCGCTAAAAGCGGTCGCGTCAGGATCACCTAGAGTTTTCGCTGTATCAGCAACACGGAAATAAACAAGAAAGACTACGCCCTGCGTAAGCAGACCTCCAAACACCGAGTAAATGGTGGTTAATCCCTCAGGTGAGCGAGGCAACTCACATCCGTCCGAGGGTATACGGTTTTGTTTGTTCTTTTCTCGATCCTCGGTTGTGGGTCAATGACGTGTCCCGTTTTACAATATAGTCTAACTTAGCCTTTTTTTTATCAACATTGTACTCATCCTCGATGGTACACAGCATCGTGGCATGGTCCCTGTTCATTCAAGGAGGACTGACTATTCTGCTATGTCCCTCATCAAGAAGTGCAGCATGACACACCGCCCTCTTTTAACCCAATAAAGGAGCGAGTTCTACCTCTGCCCACAAGTCTTATAATCTACCGTCGAAAAACTCTTCTCGCCGTCAATCTCCCGGTTTATTCCAAAAGTCATCGCTCCGATTCTCGGGAGGAGATTGGCTTACGCATTCTCCATGCCGTATCCCTTTTCATTGAGAATTACTCCTCCCAATCGTTCGATGGCATACCAGCCCTGTTGAGTCTTTTCTCCGTCGGACGGCAAAGGCTTCTGACACTTTATGAAGGACATTAGCACGAGTCTTGTTCTCGTCAGTCGTGAGACGGAATTTTCTATACCCCAGGAAACCCAGGCGTGGGTTTTCATTTAGCGGTGTTCCCTTCCCAAAGCTTGCTTGAAGACTTCGTGCTCCACAATATCTTTTTCGGTGTCGCTTTATATTGGACTGTATCTTATCGGCGCTCTATGTACTTAACAAATGACATAAAGTACTGTTATTGACAGATCTTGCCGGCCGCAGAGTGACTCCCGACCTCAAGACAGGCGAGTCAGTGCGAATCCCATGACTCCGAAATGTGCATGCCGACGCCGCCCGTCGGGATACGCATCGCTTTGCCCCAGATATCATATTGGAACGGCACAGCCGCACAGGTCCCCAATAATGCCGTCAGTGTCATGGATGTTTTCGTATTGGCTTTCATCATCCCTGACCACCCCACCCGTCGACTTCCTGACCGCCAAGGTGGCGGGAACGTGTTTCTCGATATGTAAACCAGCATGTCAAGGTCTAGTGATCCTCAAGCCAAGCACTCTCCTGAGTCTACCACCATCCTTTCCTGCCTCCCGAGTTCCATCCGTCAATCTTCAGCTGCCATGTCCGTCGACCACACCATAGTTGCTAAGAAAGCGGGAAATGGTTACCCTTGCAACTGGACGCCCGAGGAATCGGACGCTGAGTACCGAGGCGAGCTGTTCCCCAACGCTCTCGTGCAGGTTGGGTCCGAGGGTGCTGTGTGAGTGTGCTCTGCTCGCTTAANGGGGGTGGAAGAAGAAAGCTGACTATGTATACAGGCTGCAGCCTATTACTCTTCGTGAGTTGATGATGCTGCGATTCATGAATCGGGTTACGGATGAAGGTGGATGGACGACAAAGGTATTATACTCTACGATCTGTCTTCATTGTCACGTCGACTGCTTAGCACTCACATTCATTGGCAGGTGTTCGACAAGACTGTCATCCCTAAATGGAAGGAGAAAACCGTTGACCTCCCGGACTCCGGCATCGCAATATCAGAGCAAATGTTCACCTATTGCATCTCGGAACTGCAGTACCGCGCAACTGAGCACGCTACCTCGCCCAACGGCGCCATCCGCGTTTTCAATGGAGACGTGTACAAGTCCGACACCGCAGTATCCGAGGAGACCAAGCTAGCCTTACAAAAAGCCGTCAGGGTCCTCGAAGACGTGCCAGAGTCACAGAAAGACTGGCACCCAGGCTCAGATGGCAAAGTGCTCGACCTCGTCCACCCCAGCATGTTTCCGTTGATCTACGGCAAATCCAAGGTTCTACCCGTCGGCGCTCGTGTTACGACCCTGGAAGACTGCATCAAGAGGTGTGGAGAGGGGGACGTTCTCACCGCAGACACTTCAAATCGTTTGGAGGATGATAACGCTTGGAGTGATCAATTCCAGTGGCTCCCATGCGAAGTCGACATCTCAGGTGAGAAGCCGAGAATTCTAACCTACATCAACAGCCTTCATCCCGAACACCATCGCGAATTGTATAGTCTCATCGAGGATATCATCCATGCGTCTATTCCGCTCTGGGAAAGGACCGTTATTCCCTCCAACGACCTGGGGTCCACTCCCAAGCGTATAGAATACGACTTCTGCAAGTATGACGTCCCCATTGAAGATGGCGAAGATGACCCCTTGGAAAGGGAGATGGAGTGGATCGAGCGGAACAAAGTGCTCGAACCCACCGAAAGGTTCAACGCAAAAATTCTCAAACGCAATCCTCTGAGTTTCAAGGATCGGTTTGGAGAGTTCCCGTTGCAAGTCATCGTGAAATTGGCGAACATCGAGCTGACACCTGAGAATCCAGAGTATGAGGGTGGGACATGGCACGTCGAAGGAAAGCGGGTGCGTCTTTTGACCCAGGGCCTCAACTCACATTCATTCATTTTTCCTCAGAACGAATCCATCTGCGCTACCGCTATCTACTGCTACGCCTCTGAAAATATTNACCCCTTCATCCCTGGCCTTCCGTCAACAATCCGACAGACAATGGTTCGATAGTTTTATTTGCCAGCAAGAGGAAGATTACGATGTCTTCCTTGATGATGTATTCGGGCTCAACAACTGGAGCGACAGCATCCAAAACATCGGCTCCATCGATACCCGTGAGGGCCGTCTCATCACCTTCCCCAGCATCTTGCAATACCAAGTCGAACCTTTCCAACTCGCCGACCCGACTAAGCCGGGACATAGGAAGATCCTCGCTTTGTTTTTGGTGGATCCCAATGTTCGGGTCATTAGTACCGCAGACGTTCCGTGCCAGAGGCAGGATTGGTGGTGGGATGAAATGCTGAAGGTGACCTCGACGCCGTCCCAACCGTCGAGGAACCCTTCTTTCACTGACGCCGAAGCCACTGCGGGAATCCATAAACTCCCTTCCGAACTGCAAAAACTGGTGTTTGACGATGTCAAAGATTTCCCGGTCAGCATGGACAAGGCAAAGGAGTATAGGGAGAAGTTGATGGAGGAAAGGAAGACGTTCGTGTTGGAGCACCAAAAGGAGTTTGCGGCTCAGACAATTGCTCTTCGACCAGATAAATACTTCCTAGGATACTTGTGGTAAAGGTCAATATCTCGGCCAGTATCCAAGACTGCTCAGTAGAGGGGTGTGCTTTGAATGTCCGTTCTCACAATTTCTCACTGTGTATAATATGGCTGGCTTTCACCTTCTTTCTGTAAGCAGGATCAGCCCGCTGGTAGATGTGGTGCTGGCCATGGCTCCTTTTCGCTGGTTCTAAACCAAGGCTCCAACCCTTGGACTGCTCGATTTTATATTCCTGCTCCCTGCCGCATAGGGTCTTGTTCAGCTGATGCTCATCTACGTATGGGTGTCCTGTGGCTCAAACACCCGAACAAGAAACGGACAGATCAATTAACCTCGGAGGTACTGGTAGTAATCGCCGCTCAGATGAGTGCTCACTATACATATTTCTTTTTTCTCCTTTCTTGATCCACAGCCGAGGTGGGTAAATGGATTGACCCGTGTCATAATGGAGTGCAATGTGGCCCCCGTGCTAGCAACGCCGTATTACCGACGGTGTCTGTACTCATCCAGCCTTCCGTACGGGCACATGTCGCCTATGACACAGATTCAGCTCCATTAATTTACGCTAGGTAAAAACGACATAGAGAAACTTAGACTACTCTTCGAATGTACAAGGAATGCCGAAAGGAAAAACAGGAATCCCGTAGACGAGGAAATTTCGCAACCACACGGCGGTCTGGCTCCGGTAGGATCAGCGGTTGACGTCCTGATAAGATGTCGGTGCTTGTGTTATCTTACGGCAAGCGCCGTAATTTGATCCCCCCAGCTTCACGTTAGATCCTCTTGCTACCCACTTTCTTTCAGAGCATACAATGAGCCCAAATCTCGATCTCGTTGAGCATTTGTTGGCAATTAAATCAGTGTATGCTCTGTGAGTACGTATACTACATGACCAAAAGGGGTCAAAGGTCGTTCACGATCGGCCATACTCGGCGTGCTTCTGCTGAACGTCTATTGGAGCAGCATGCGTCTCTAGGCGCCCTATTTTTGACAACCATGCGAACCTTGCACCAGGATACAAGAAGTTCTTTCGATTGAATTCCCAAGTCTTCTCATGATTCTGAATGAACTGCACGAAATGGCACATGGTTGTTCTCTACTACCAGCAGAGCTCGTAAAACTCGTAGCAATACCATTGAAATACTCCCCTATAAGGCTATGCGGCGTAATAGATCCAAGATTGCACCTAGGTTACCGACGAGCATCAAGCGCCCTCGGGGTCGTCGGATGCGCTGTGCCGCGGGCAGACCGGCCAATGCGCGAACACAATGTTTGACTGGAGAGGGTCTTCGTTGCAGAAGCCCTGAGCTATCAGGGGATGAGGAGTATCCCAGCAAGTTTATTCACCTCTGGAAACTCAGAAGTTTATTTGACGACGCAGTCGGTCGGTAGCTTCATCAATTTGCCTCAGACCGATACGATGCTGTCAGTGCCACGGATGTTTTTGTGCCGGCTTTCATCTCTTACCACGCCTGACTCCCAAGGTGGCAGTTCTCTGCGGGAACGTGTTTCCAATAAATAACTGAGCATGAAGGTTTCCAGCGTCCTTACCCGCCTCCCAAATTCACACTGTCAACTTTCGACTGCCATGCCTGTCGACTCTACCACAGTCGCTAAGAAAGCTGGAAATGGTTACCCCTGCAACTGGATGCCTGAGAAATCAGACACTGAGTACCAAGGCGAGCCTTTTCCCAATGCTCTCGTCCAGGTCGGGAAAAATTATCTCGTGTAAGTGTGCTCTGTGCTTGCTTGGAGAATGGAGAATGGAAGCAGAAAGCTGACTGTATGTACATAGGCTGGAGCCTATTACGCTCCGCGAGCTGACGATGCTGCGATTCATGAACCAGGTTACGGATAAGCCCGGGTGGACGACAAAGGTATTATTCTCTAGGACCCGTTGTCATTGTACTGTCGACTGCTTAGGACTTACATTCATTGGCAGGTATTTGACAAGGCTATCATTGCCAAATGGAAAGAGGAAGCCGTTGGCCTCCCCAACTCCGACATCAAGACGGAAATATCGGAGCAAATGTTCGCCTATTGCGTCTCGGAACTGCAATACCGCGCAACGGAGCACCCTACCTCGCCCAATGGCGCCATCCGCGTTTTCAATGGGGACGTTTACAAGTCTGACACCGCAGTATCCAATGAGATCAAGCTGGCTTTACAAAAAGCCGTCAGGGTTCTCGAAGACGTGCCAGAGTCACAGAAAGACTGGCACCCAGGCTCAGATGGCAAAGTGCTCGACCTCGTCCACCCCAGCATGTTTCCGTTGATCTACGGCCAATCCAAGGTTTTATCCGTTGGTGCTCGTGTCACGACCCTGGAAGACTGCATCAAGAGGTGTGGAGAAGGGGACATTCTCAACGCGGAGACTTCAAATCGTTTGGAGCTCGAGGATGATACCGCTTGGAGTGATAAATTCCAATGGCTCCCTTGCGAGGTCGATATCTCAGGAGAGAAGCCGAAAATCGTGACCTACATCAACAACCTGCATCCCGAACACCATCGAGAGTTGTATAGTCTCGTCGAAGATATCATCCATGCGTCTATTCCGCTCTGGGAAAGGACCCTCATTCCCTCCGACGACCTGAGGTCCACTCCCAAGCGTATAGAATACACTTTCTGCACCTATGACTTCCCCATTGAAGCTTTGTCCGAGCTAGAACAGATTGAAGAAGAGGAAGGTAATAATGACGAAGATGATGATATTTCTGAAAGGAAGAAAGACTGGATCGACCGGAACAAAGTGGTCGAGCAACCCGAACCCGCGGAAGAATTCGACGCAAACATTCTCAAACGCAATCCTCTGAGTTTCAAGGATAATTTTGGGGCTTTGCCGTTGCAAATCATCGTGAAATTGGCGAACATCGAGCTAACACCCGAGAAACCAGAGTATGAGGGTGGGACGTGGCACGTCGAAGGAAAGAGGGTGTGTCTCTCTCCAGTGTCTATTTTTTTKGGCCCAGGGACCCTAACTTACATTCACTCATGATCATGCTTCCTCAGAACGAGTCGATCTGCGCCACCGCTATCTTCTACTACTCCTCTGAGAATATCAGCCATTCATCCCTGGCGTTCCGTCAACAATCCGACGGACAATGGTTCGATGTTTTTCCTTACGAAAATGGCGAACATGACTTCCTCGATGATGTATTCGGCCTCGACAATTGGAGCGACAGCATCCAAGACATCGGCTCCATCGATACCCGTGAGGGCCGTCTCATCACCTTCCCCAACATCCTGCAACACCAAGTCCAACCTTTCAAACTCGCCGACCCGACTAAGCCGGGACATAGGAAGATCCTCGCTTTGTTCTTGGTGGATCCCAATGTTCGGGTCATCAGTACCGCAGACGTCCCGTGCCAGAGGCAGGATTGGTGGTGGGATGAGATGCTGAAGGCGACCTCTCCGCTGTCTCAGCCGTCGAAGAACGCTTCTTTCGCAGAGGCCAAAGCCGCTGCAGGAATCCATAAACTACCTTCCGAGCTACAGAGAATGGTGTTTGACGATATCAGTGATTTCCCGATCAGCATGGACAAAGCGAAGGAGTATAGGGAACAGTTGATGGAGGAAAGAAAGACGTTCGTGTTGAAGCACCAAAAGGAGTTCGCGGCTCAGACAATTGCTCTCTGCGAGCATTAGATACATACTTTAAAGGATTCGTGTTATAACGGTCGATATTTAGGCCAGTATCGAAGCGTGTTCAGTAGAGGGGTGTGCTCCGAACGTCCGTTTCTACAAGTTCTCACCGTGTATGGAAGCCTCCGGCCTTTTTTTCTTTAAGCAGGACGAGCACGCTGGTGGATGTGGTCTTGGTCATCACTCCTTTTCGCTGATTCTGAGTCCAAGTTCTGACCCTTGGGACTCTGCTCGATTTTCCCTTTCTGTTCCTCGCCGGATAGGTGTCTTGTTCGGTTGATGCTCATCTACTACGTATCGATGTCCTGTAGCTCAAGCACCCGAACAAGAAACGGACAGATCAAAGCAATCGTCATGGAACCGACTTCATTCTTGCGTCTTGATGCGTATAAATTACAGGGGAAGAAATGGAGTGGATGTATTTTATCACGGGCTAACGTTGCATGCTATGTAGAATGAGATCACCGTCGAGTAAGCCAGGGAGCCAAACTCTGGCCCTTCACCGATGGGGACGGAAACGCCCCACTATCAGGGAACTCGAAAGAAATGGGGCTATTGGTAACGACAAAGGCCACCACGGTACATATCAGTCCGCTTTGTTTCAAGCACTGCATATCCTCCCAAGGATAAACGGCAACGAAGCGAGAAAACAAAGGAACACCCCGAACATGATCAGGTCGGGAATGCGCCACACAAACTCACAGCCACTCCAACTTGGATGACGCCGGGCGCTAATAGCTTTGGTCGCACTGGGAACGCTGTGGCGTTTTACTTTTCAGCAACATGGACTCGAATTTGAGGACAATCTATGTCGTGCATAGTAGACAGGCACCCTAGGAGTCACCCCACCTTGACCGTTGCGTAACGGTGGTAATTTCCCTTCAGGTGAGTGCTCGCCATACAGATTTCCTTTTGTTTCCTATTTCGATCCACAGGCGAGGTGGGTAAATGGATCGTCTAGTGTCATAATGGAGCCCAATGTGGCGCCTGTGCTAGTAACGCCGTACTAGTACGGTATTACTGACGGTATCTGTACTCATCCGAGAGAGTACACAGCATCGCGGCAAGGGTCCCCCTTTATATAAAGACGACTGAAGGTCCTGCCATGTCTCGTCAAGAGGTACAGCATAGCCCCCAAGATCCTTCGCTTTACCCCACAAGCAAGGGTGTCCTACCTCTGCTCACAAGTCTGATAGCCCGCCTTCGACACACTCCTTTCAATTTTCCCGGCTCGTCCCAACACATCCGTCGTCACTCCCACTCTCAGGGAAATCGAAGAGATCAGTACACATTCTCCACGCCATTTTTCCTCGTTCAAAATCCATCCCTTTCGATTATGTGATGGTGGATCAGACCTACTGAACGCTTTCGCGTCATAGTCTAAGGGCCCTTGACAGCATACCAAAGGAAATTAGCACCAGTCCTGTTTTCATGATCATCGGGCATGGTGCAATTTTCCGCTGTCTCTTCGCGCAACCTGGACGTCGATCTCAATTTGGCCAAGTGGGAGTTTTGCGGATTCAGAGCCGTTCCCGAGCATTGAGCCGGCAGAATGACTCGGAGACGACGTATTGCACACTTTCTTTTATTGGAGAAGGACGCCCTCATTCATATCGGTTCGCTCAGTCATCCGCCCATTCATTCATTCCCTATACGACAACACCGGCTCTCCACAACGAAACTCCGTAGAATCCCCCGTTGGCACCCAGTCTGCCAATGCAGTGGTAGACGCTCCGGAGGGGCTCCTCCCAGTAGCCCTGCTNCCCCCTGGTGCCCGGTGGACATCCCGACGCCTCTCCAGACAGTTGTACGAACTTGGTCTAGAGGCCAGATAGCAGGCATATCGGCCAGAACACCTGATCCCACCGCCTATCCTACAAAGTCAGCAAAGCCTTGTACACCAATGCGCCGAAGCAGGTCGGCCTGTAGACACCTGCCATCTTCAAGCACCGAGTGCCGCAGTTGGTGTGCATCGCATCACAATCAACTTGGCGCCTTGAAGTACATGGCTTTACGGACTTTGAGGGATACGCGGAGGGATCAGTTGTACTGGCCGATACACTACGTCTGGGTCACTGTTTGGAGCGGCGCCGAACCGTCCCACCCCATTTACCAGGACTAATGGGAGGAAGCCATTGCTGCATACCATACTGCACTCCCAAACCAGTATTCGTCTGGGTGCTCCCGTAACAGTAGCGGATATGTGCGCTATGCCGGATGAGAAAAGGGTTGCTGCCATTTGGCTTCGCATATTGCCAGGATCCTTGTTGGACCGACGGCGAATAGCGATGCGCAGTGGGTCTGATATACCGTCGAATAGATAGAAATAGGGTTCTTAGACTAGATAGAGATATAGGCGTACTAGACGATGTGTACTTCTCGCCTTGAGGGTGGGAGTGACGGGTGAAACGCTGGGCTGCGCCGGGATAGCTAGAGGGGTGTGTGTGGGCGGATTTCCAGACTTGGGAGCAGAGACAGGAAACACTTGCTTTTGGGGTATGGCAAAGGAACTTGGGGGTGTCTCGTTCAAGTTGTTGCACTTCTCGACCAATCTGTAGTAGCGGTAGTCATGAATCCGGATTGGTTCTGACATGTGGAATCCGTTAACCATTTCGAAGTTTAGTCAACCGTTATACGCTTAAGCGGATTCCGAAAGTCGAAACGAACTGCGAGTGCCCAGATCGAAGGCAAAGTCAATAATGGAGGGCATGGGATCAGGAAGGACAGGGCGCAACGACCCATCTCTCTCTTCCAGACGAGAATGGGAATCATTGCAGATGTGTCTTGAGCAAAGATCACAGTGGATTATAGCAGGTACAACAGCGACATCAGCAATTTAGATCCAGAATCACATCAGCCCCCTCCTCAACACATTCCTTCTAATCCGCCTCTTCTCCCCACCCTTCTGCCTCGTGCCCCCGAGTTTACCCCATTGAAGGTACGGTGTCTTGCTAGGGTCCATCTCTACTACTCCTTCTCCTTCCTCTCCCGCTCCTCCCCTTTCTCTTCTTTCACCCTCTCCTTCTATTTCGCCGAGACCTATGCCTGTAATACCCGCTGCACCAGAAGAAGAGGTAGTAGAGTCGAAAGCCCTAAAATCCAACCATCCCCAAACAGGCAATTCCATCTCTCCCTTGATGAGAACCCGCGTTTCTTGTAAGAGGGAGGGCGGGACGGGTGTGAGGAGTTGGAGGTCCACCTCATACTCTCCGCCGTCTCCTTCTCTTCCTTCTGCTCCATGGTCTAGCTCTCCACGGACAGGAGTATGAAGAGGGTCAGCATGCCGTGGATGCACACCGCGCACAATCCCCAGCCCAATACAGGTCGAAGTGTACGGTGACGGTGGGAGACGTCCTTGTGTGTATGGTAATGTCCCTCCTCTTCTTCCCCGTCTCCCGTTGCCCTGCTCCCCCTCACCACCCATGTCATTAACCATATTTTCCAGATCGACGTTGCCTTCATCGTCAACATCGTCAACAACCAACCCAACTACACCCCCACACAACACCCTCCCCACTTCCTCCCTAACGACATCCTCGCTGCCCGCACCGCACAGCACTACTTTCTTAATCCCCGCTTCGCGTAGAGAGAGGTTGTATGGGCGCATAGCAAGGAGGGGTTTCTGGGTTTGCCATTCGATGTCGAGCGGGGTAGGAGAGGTATGTGATGAAGGAGTAGGGGAAGTCGGTGGTGGAGAAGGAAACACCGAGTGGAAATAAGATAGGAGGCTCATGGCCCTTTGGTCCGCCGCACTACTCCACGTTCCACCCCCTACTCCGCCTCTTCCTCCCTGTCCCTCTGAAATTGAGGATATAGGAGGTTGCAGGTCGTGCATCCTCACCTTCTTCCCGTTGGCGATTGTACTGACAGGGTACTCGTCGTATCCGGTCGAGTGGAATGCACTAAACCCATGGCCGTGTTGATGGTGAACAGGCTCCGACTCGTCTTGCTGATGATGGGCAGGCGACGAGAATGCGAAGATATCCATCACACCAAACTCGTCCTCGATTCTACGCATCAGGTCCGCTCCGAGACCTTTCGTCCATCCCATAGTGTTGATCACGAGTGGGATGATGGTCTTGATTCTTCTTCGTCTCCCTCCTCGTCCTTCGGCGCCTCTCCTTTCACTACCGTTCTCCTCGTCTTTATCATCGCTCCTATCGTCCCCCTCCTCGTCCTCTTCCTCTTCTTCATCAGCCTCCCTCTCCTCAAACCCAAATCTAGAGTAAGTTGCAGCAAAAGCAGACCCGAACCGCACGCCCTCCCTATAGCACTCCCAAAGCGCCCTCGCACCCTCCAGCCAGAGCTCCACTTCGTTCTTCGGTGTCGTACACCCCAAATACACCGATTTGACCGAGATAGGTGAAGACTGATTCTGTGACCACGGAGGCGACGTCGATGCCGAAGGGTCATGCGATTGAGTACATCCGGTCGAAACCGAAGGATGCGTCCACGGAGGGCCAAAGACAGGTTTCGAGAGAAGAGAAAGCGAGATGACACCTGGGGGTGTAAATTCCGGTTGGCCTGGGTCAAGGTCTAGGTAGGCTACGTGTGTGTATCTGGGTTCGTTGATAAAAAGGTCAGCTCCAGTTCCGGATTTAGCGAAGCAAGGGACAAAGCGATAGGGTAAAATAGGACGGCAGTAGGAAGACGAGAAAAGAGGCGAAGGATGACAAAAGAAGGAAAGGAAAGGAGAAAACACGAATACGTACACGTCCAACAGCCGATTGACCAGTGTCTTAGCAAACGTGCTTTTCCCAGCGTTCTTGGGCCCTTTCACTAAGTACACGTTCCCAGTTTCGTCATCAACGCCATGACTTGTCGAAGGGAGGTTGGCTGAGATAGCACGATCGAGTGCGTCAGACCAGGAGGGAGGCAATACAAATGGATGGATGTCGGATAGTTGGTCGGAGACCTAAATATGTTTAGTTGTTAGTCTATTCTGGAGGTAGAAGATATCGCGAAAAGGAAGGAGAGGAGGGAGAGAATAAATGGATCAATGCTCACAATACTCAACCCTCGAATCCCAATCACCCCGCTCGCACAGTGCTGCTGCCACTTGGACGGCTCAAACACGTTCAAAAAAGGTCGACATATCCTCCCCAGACCTTCCACACCCGTTCTAAGTTCCGAGAACAACAGCACAGCCCCATGTCGCTTCAGATCTTCGTCTACCTCGATTCTCGATGGTAGGTTGAGGCTGGGGAGCATTGACGACGACGAAGACTTGGTGGAAGCAAAAGCACATCGAATGACCGGTAAAGGGGAAGATTTGGGCGCAAAGACTCGATGAGCCTCGTGTGACGCATGTAGCGTCGTTCCGAACATTGTGATGGATCCATGTAGGACGGTGACACTGCATGTTCCGAGGAAACATAGGGTATCGTGTGATGGGAGGAGTACAATAGTCGAGGGTGGTAGTTTCCCAAGGCCAAGTTTCAATAGCTCGTCTTCTGAAAGTGGAAAGGCTGTCTCTTCTAAAATCGGTTTAAACGTCGATAGCGGTGTCGATATGGTTTGTTGTTGGTTGGCTTTCTGCGCGTGAGGGAAGAGCGTGGAGAGTGTAAGGCCTCCGTCAATCTGCATCAGGCTGTCTTCGTCCGATAGGCTTTCGGACGAAAGGAATGCCTCTTCGTCTCCATCGTCTGCGCCTTCCAGTCCAACGATGAGAGAGTCTGAGTCTGACTCCGAGCCCGAGCCCAGCGCTATAACGTCCTCTCCCTGCTTGAATGAGTCCTGCTGCTGCATTGTAAAGTACCGCTGCGATCTTGAAGCAGGTTTCGGTGTTTTCTTGGATTCCTTTTTCCTATCCTTCCTCTTCCTCTTTGATGTCTCTCCCAATCTTTCCTCGTCCTCCTCGTGCAGCTCCCCCGGCCGCTTCGTCTTCGCCTTCTTCTTGCTCCTACTCGATGAAGGAGTGCGTTTCTGCTCAGTCTCAGATGAGGGCTGAGACTTCCTCTTAGACGAATATGACGCATCCGAGGGTCCTGCTTCCGGTGTAGCAGCCATCGAGACGTCGCCATCGTTGGCTTGCGCCTGCGCCCGTGCTTTGGCAAGTGCTGCCTTTCGGGCGGCCACTGCACTTATCATGCTGTCTACAATGAAAATTTTGTTCCATGAGTATCCTCTGAGTGATAATAAGATAGAAAGACTTGCCCTAGCCCGAATAAATAAGCAAGCAACCTTGAGGGAAAGCCTGGAGACGCGCAGGAAATTTCGCGATCACGCGCCGATAGTCCGGGCCGCCTCCGGCTCGTCTGGATGACGTCAGTGTTTCCAAGCGTCTAAGTACTATCTTGGACGATGGTCGGGGCTGGCTGCAGGCGGCATAAGCACTGACCTCTGCTCGATTCCCTTTCAAGCTCTGAAGGCATCCACCAAACCTCCCATCAAATATCTGCCAATCGACCGAAATGTTCAAAGGTGATCAGCCCAAGACATGGGAGCCTGAGATGAGACGGACCCTTCGCTGTCTCATTGGGGTCTACGTTTACGGCCAAACGTGTCTCTAGCCCTTGACTCCACTCATTAAGGTCAGCCAACTATCTCTCCATGAATCTGCATGCTTGTCAACCAACCACTTTTTCAACAAGGTCAGCCTCTGGAGAATTTATATTGGGCTGGCGGCGTCGCTAACCCCCCCAAGACGTTCCACGGTTTCCCATTTCACTTCTCTGCACATCAACATTACTATTCAAACCTATCTGCACATTTCCTACTCTCTACATCCTATCAACAGGGCTTTGTCTACTATTCTCACCACTTCGTACCATTACTTCGAAACATTCGATACGCCACACGTCCACTCATTCACTGAATCTCGATACTTCATTCAAAGCCTAAGCTTGAAGCACGCACTCTTACTCGTCTCACCCTCCTCACTCACTCCCATCGAGTCTATCATGTCCACAGCGACACATGACGGCAAGACGGTCGGCGCTCAGTCTATGATATCGGGCGACCATCCTACCTCCCTGCCTCATTCGACTCGTTCGCCAGGAGATGACGTCTTGGANTTTTTTAAGTCACTTCGACACCTCGAGGGTAAGTCAACAATTTAATTTCATTCGCCATACAAGTGCTTATACACCTCACGGCGCAGAACGTTCGCACTGAGCGAAAGATCTACACTCGAGATCTGACTTCGAGGACGGATAACAGACTCGACCTCGAGTCGCCCGAGCCTTTCCCAGCGAGGTCCCCATCCCGACTCGACCAACTGATCTTTTCTTCACCTCCCGGGTTGCTCAGCAGTGGACGAGCGACGCAAACGCCGCGACTGTCCGCGATCCCGTTCTTCCCAGGCCCAATCCACGAGCTCTTTCCCTCTCGTTGGTACGACGACGACGACGACGTACAAAAGTCGAACCAAGACGTGGAGGGCGTCGATTCGAGCTGCGAGACATCCTTCGCTAGTGTCGAGGATACGAGCTTCAGCAGCTTGGGTTTCGGTCATAGCATGGGAGGAGCAGGCGACGAGAGTTACTCCGACGAGTACGAGTCGGCGAATACTTCATTGTCCCTGTCGTCTCTGGGAGGATGCGGTGCGGGGGCCGGCGTTGGTCTCGCAGGAGTAGGAAGGAGGGAGAAGGCGTTGCGGACACACAAGGAGTTGGTTGGCCTCGGGATATTAGGCCTAGACGAGGATCTGGCTTTGCGTCTATCGTCCTTAGGGGTTCCCTATTCTCAATCCCTCTTCGCAGATTCAGCTTCGAGCAAGGATTCGGGAAGCCTTCACTGCACAAACGACATGCGTGTCGCAGTCGAAGAAGAGGAAGGAGAGAACGCGAATATCGACCAGGACATCGTCATACCATACTCCTCTTTATCGTCGTTCTCCGGGCACATCCTCACCTCCATCCCGGAATGCGATTTTGAGTTCGACGACGATTCTGCCGAGGTCGACTCTTCCGGGCTTGGAGGTTTTGACGGCGAGCTGTCGTGGCTCTGTTCACCGTCTCCCTCTCCCACATCTCCATCGTTTCCTTCTCCACCCCCTTCAGAGTACTCGAGCGATGCCCTGTACAGGCTCAGGGAGTCTTTCTCGGGGATTGGCGTAAGAGAGAAAGGTCAAGGTCAGCCCGCAGTGAGGCTACGAGCTTCGACGTACCCCTCATCCCCTTCTTCGAACTCGTCAACGTCATTGTCCTTGTCGGTCTTGAGGTCCGTAACTTATTAGATAGCCATCAGTAGTAGCTTCAAAAAGGAAGTGTAAAAAGCGTTAGTTTGTCGGTACGTACTGAAAAAAACTGTGGTCGTATACTGGGAACCAGTCATCAAAGCGTACTTGCTTGTTCGACGCTTTGTGGTGACCGTCCTAATTCAACTGGACGAGGATAAAAATGAAGGATCCAAGAGGTCAAGAGTTGAACGTTGAACGTTGAGGACAATCAACGAGGACCGCGGTTTAGGTCACACTGAATGGACCACACACTGACATCATCCATCAAGAGATATTCGCCTTTCCACTGGCACGGGACATGCTTCGAATGGTAAAACTTAAACTTAACACCGAGTAAGGACAATTCTGATCGAAGAATCCCGTCGCCTCTCCCGCATACTGACTTCTGCCTCTGAGGAGTAGGAGATGCTTTAGCTGAGCGTTCAAAGCTTACGGTTTACAGGGAGGGGGCCTAGCTTTGGCCACACCATTCAATAGCGCCCAAGTAGCGGATTGGGGTCGAATTCATTGCGCTCGCGCAATGCACCGATAGGGGGTTGGTCAGTGCTTCCACATCGCGCTGTTTAAAATGGGGCGGTCGCCGACCCTCGCGTCCTTCGCCACACCTTCGAACACTCACAATCCTGGTGTCTGTGACCCGTGTCTATCCGTAGCTTGGACCTTATATGAATCCATCCTATATATTCCGCTATAGGGCTGGCCTAAATTCCCCCCATCTACCAAATCCACTCGAGTCCTATACAAAATTCCAGAACCAGCAATGCCAGCTTCTCGAGCTCTATCAGTGTCACTGACATACCATTGTCAATACTCACATCGAAAATGGAGCGTCCTGGAAGTCCCATCCGTCACCCACACAACCCCATCCGTCGTCCACCAAGTCCTATGGGTACGACCATGAGAGGCTAGTCTAGTAGTTTCTCCGCTTTCGGTGGAGGCATCGCGGAATTCTCCAACCCTAACCGCCGCCGCCTCTATCTAGGTTCCGCTGTTGGAAATAGTAAATGGCAGAATGCCAAGGAGCATCTCCTAGTTGTGTCTTGTTCAACATAAAGAATGCGAAGGGTCCCTATGAGCTTACCTACGAACACGAAACCTGAACTGGCGGCTGAGATATCGGGTGTTACGCAAGTCTGTGTTCTTCTCCTGCCTCTCTTTCTTTGATACTGACTCTTTTTCTTTTCGCAGTGACATGGATATACAAGTCCTGGCGCTCACTACATTTCGCCCATCAACGTCCTTGAGAAGGCTGTCTCGATCACACGCCTTGCGCCCGCGACCAAGATCTGCCGGATGTTCTATGAATACGTTAAGGCACGGGCTGGCGAGTCATCTAACAATTATGCTCTAACAATAGGTCCCGGGAGAATCAAGTTTTAAAAGGTCACCTTTGCGTTGCATCCCGTTCAAAGCGGCGATTGGCAAGCTGACATCGCTTGCGACCTTTGATCTATTCGAGGTCGTCGGCTAATTCTGAGTGTCCGAGTCTGGCGCCCCTTGGGCCTTGGAACTTCTTACTCTGATCGTACCTTGTTCAATTTCTGCCGAGATTTATAATTATCAATAGTTCCTTGGTGTCGATGGATATATATCGAATTTATACTTTTTGCGTGACATTCTGGCTTTACTAAGCTGAGAGAAAGTCGGATTACAGATCAACGAATTTGCCAGACCCAGACGCCCTTGTTGTGTCCTCCGCTTGAGCATCCACTTTTACCATCCGAATCAAGTTAAATTCCAGCGTGGATGAAAATCACATACGGGTAGTGAAGGCGTTTTGAACTGAACTGAGAGCGTTTCTTCGTGAGTCTGCGATGGGAGAGATCCAAAAACTGGGTGCCCAGTACGCTCGAAATTTGAACCAGTTGACCTTGCTAACTACCAAGCCCTTCATCCAGAAAAGCGTACTAGCTACTCACCACTCCCTTTGCTCATTTCGGAGCTGTCATAATCACTGAGCGAGTCTCAGGAGTCGTTATAGGTATACATGGAGAAACGCAACTTTCGATAGTACGGCTGTATATACAACAAACTAGGAACGATTGCTGTCACATGTACAAAGAGGGAGCGCATAGGAGTTAAGCCTTGCTACTTTAAATAATAACAATAGTACAGGAAATACGCTGCCACGCGCTAATAGATACCTGGGACAAGTGCATACGGGACTCTATTCGACCAATCCACCCACACCTCTCCGAACTTCTCCATCAAGATCTTATCTTCGCATGGGATGCGCAGTACGAGGCTGACAATCACCGCGAACGAGAATAGGATCCACAATGCCACGATCATCGGTCCCAAGAAGCCATTCCGGGTGCTGGCGATCCCACACTCGCTAACCCATGAGCCACCGACATGGTTCAAATAGGCGCCCAGGATGGTGAGGATAAGTCCTGTATAGCTCGGGTGCCGCACAACGCTATATGGCCCCTGGTCGACGAGTATGTGGTCGTTGTGAATGCATAGCTCGAATGTGAAATGCTTCCCGAGGGTCTTGTAACACCGCAAGCGCAATAGCGCGCCGAACGATGTGAGGATATTGCCCAAGATGAAACAGGGTGTGACTTGAAGACGCATGACACAGCTTGGGTTCTGGACGAGGGTATTGATAATAAGTCGCGCGATTGGGTGCGTAGGGGACAGGGTGGTCAGGAGAACCAGCGTCTCTACCAATCCTGCGAACCAATACGTCGTCTATGTTGTAAAGGTGGTTAGATAAGCTGGCGCTTGGGATGTCAAAAACGCATGAGCTTACACGCAAAAAGACACCTGGGGATGCAAGACACTTCAGAAAGCGTTCTCGCCAGTCAGGGACGATATGCTCCTTCAAAGGTCTCGCCGCGTTCGGTGGGGTAGCTGCGAGGAGCATCCAAAACGCGTCAAGAATTATGAGGGGTATTTTAATCGAAGGAATAATAGCCATTGTCGGTGGTGGTGAGCGAATGAAGGGGAGATAACTTTACTGTARACGCACTAAGGGAGCGATTAAGCCCAACTTTATACTTCGAAAATGACCTCCTGAGCAAGGGACCCGTTTCTCCCCACAGCTATCCCTTGCTCGCAGCCCAGTTTTGGCTGAGGTTCGATAAGGTGAGATTCAATGTGGTGAGAAATGGAAACTTCCATTCGACATTGAAACGGCACCCAATAGTATACGGGTGTCCTAAAGGCACTTRGTTTTCGCCGATTTGAGTACCAGCCAGCTGGCGCACTGAGATACGGCATGTTTCAGGGTCTTCGGCAATTCGTTGAAGTGACGACAGATCAGACGTCCTGTGCGTTACTCGGGGGTGGCGTGTGCCTAAAACCGTGGTCCCTCGTGAGTGCCTATTGAAATGGTGGGTAAAAACTGATCGATGGAGGCTAGCTCACTCTGCGCAGCGAACTCGATCGACAACATGGTCACCTGTACTTGGAAGTCATTTGGCCTTATCCTCGCAACGTTAAATACCAATTCGGGGGAAGCTAACAAGCCTTACTTCCGCATTATGTCCATCGAATTGCGAGTCTAGCCGCTGTTGCTCATGTAGTTCCACAGTCTAACAGGCGCATGGCCCTACAGTCAGCTGTGGGTCAACATTCGGCTTTCGTCACCCCAAATCTCCTGAGAATGTCAGATTTATGATGCCTGTGTGGATCAARCCGAGCCAATAGAACACACCTTTTGTCATGCCCTTCGTTGCTCGCTAGAGGAATACAAAGCACGGGGCAATACTAGATTCGGTCGTCCAAGCGGAACACTTATCCTCAAGGATAGTCCAAGATCCCCGTATTGCGTCGAGTAGGGTAGCTCTGTGTAGCGCAGTGATGCATAGCCTTCTTCAGGCTTCGCCCGTAGCATTCATTCCGGGATTTCATTCGCATTTGTAGAAGAACTCGTTCTCGACACGACGGCATAGAGCACAGCAGGGGTCGCCAGACAAACAATCCGAACATGTCAGGTCATGCAGCCCCATAAGGCAGGCGGAAGTTTAGGTTTCGGGGTCCCTGGCATTGAAAGGTATGCCAGCAATGCCGTCGGCTCGGCCATCAGCTCGTAGTGCACCTTGCGGGACKTTGAGAGAAATCTATTGGACTGCAGAGCAACGAGGTTGGCGTAGGGGTAGGAAAAATGCGTAGGGTATTGTTKCTTTATGCGTGATCGATGTTGTGTCGGCATCGTCGAGCAGCGGGACCCTGGCGCCGAGTCGATGGTATCTACCGAGCCGACTCGGAGGGACCCCAAGGCAGCCCGCCAACGGGTGGTCTACCGCCTGCTTGCCTGACCCCTGCCTGGCACAAAACATTGGTTRCGCCTCGCTACGGGACTCGAACATAAGGAGAAAACGCAATCATTCCCACGAGAAGTAAAACCACCCAGCCCAGCGATGGTGGGCACCAACCCTGTCAAATCGGCGAACAGGGCATTGATAGGCGCCTGGTGTCGAAGATCCGGATAGACGAAATCTATTTCGGCATCTATATCCGATTCCTTTCCATCTAACAAATGAACGAAAGAACACAACACAAAGTCGACAAAAGGAGGAAATATATCAACCCACCCCAACTCCAAAAATACGGTTCGCAGCAGCGGGAATGGCGTTACTTTTGCCTCTATCATTTACTGGGGACGACCACCGCCTTTTCGGCTTCGCTTCTTCCCGTAAGATTCTTGGGGACTTCGTAAAGCTTGAGTACGAAGTGGGAAAAAGACAGTTATCAGTCCGCGCATCGTAAAGAGGATCTCCTACCATTCCCCGTTGAACGACTTGGGACAGTCGGTTCCGGAGTCGTTGTGGTGCATGTGAACAGTTGGCGATTAAGGGCCCCACGACAAGACTCCACACGAGTTGACCAAGTGCCGAGCAGATCGAGATTCTAGGGGGTTTGAGGATGCGAGGCCGAAATAAATTCCAAAACCATTCAAGAGTTGTAACGAGCGTCGTAAGGCCACCATGGGTAAATCCTGCTTCTGATGGAAAGTGAACGAGGACGCAGTGAAGAATATCACAGAATCCATCGGCAAATTCCCTCCAACACCAATAGACCAAACCGCCTCAAGGGATGTCAACGTGACGAAATTTGGAGATCCGCCACCCGCGATCGGGAAAACAGCGATGATCAGCGTGGTTATGTATGTTACAGGGGATCCTGGATAACGGCGAATTGATCAGTCGCAGCACCCGTGATAACGTCAAAAGACATAGTATAAACGAATTCATTAATTAATGAACCCTCGGCCACCGAGAACGTGAAAATAGGTTTCAACAACCTTGTCCTTGAAACAAAATTGACTTACTCTTAAACCCATACGTTGGCACCTACGCCGCAGAAGCAGGCACTAATCGATAAATCAAAGTACCCTAATTTGAGTTAAGAAGGGTCGAAGTTGAATTTGTTAACTGTCGGGGGAAGGATAAGAGCGTTTACAATCCGTATATGGAAAGCCCAATTAGGATGAGGGGATCAGTACATATTGCTACCGGGCGAAGGGCGAAGCATCTCGGGTGCCGGTTGCAGAAAGAACCCATGACGTACAGGCCAGAGATTCCCTATAAAAGGTCTAACTAGGCGTTTAGTACACTGATGAATGGCGTTGGACGAACCAGACCAACCGAATCTGGCCACGTATAAATAGAACCTGAGGACAGTCTGTATATACTCGGACAAGGGCTGGTCGTAAGTGTGGCTGGGGAATCCTGGATTTCCCGTCATGGGCACGGTGTTTGGAAAGTTCCTCTTGGTCGGGGTTTTCAGTGGGGATAGAAGAGGTTAAGGTACGGACGTGCGAGAAAAAAGGAAGCGAGAGAGGACGGAGACAGCCAGTTCACACCGTTCAAACGAGCGACAAGATCCAACCATTGAACCAATCTCAAGATTTTCTCTCTGAAATTCATTGCGTCGTCACCTTGTTGGTCTGATTCTATCCTATTCTGTTCGGTATATAGTGTACCATAGCCTTCGTTCAGCTTGATAAGAACTATTTCAGAGTAAGTGCTATATGAGGATGGAACTCCTCTCGAGCTCGTACTTTTAATTTCGTGGCAGAAGGCAAGTAGTGGAACTACACTTCGGAACCACTGACCGTGCCCTCCCATCTCATCAGTCAACTGATGGTAAGACAAAAAGTTATAAAAAGTTACACAACGCGATTCAACACATCGATCAAGACAACTCTCACTGAACACACGACCGGCATAAAAACGCATTCTATATCAACTTCTGGAATATCCACATCGTCCCAAGCGCCGATAGTCGTGCGGGGGGGCTGTCAGTAAGCTCAATGCTGCCAGGGCTTGAGTCCCAGACCAGTTATCAATCTTTTGACCGTTGTAGTCACTAGCCACCCTTCTCGTCTCCGGATTCCGACGCTTAGCAATGAAAGCAGATGTATGGCTAACTGTATCATTCAACTCTCATTTCGCACCTGAGGATAAAATCAAATTTGACCCCTTCGGGCACTCCCCACACTTTACCAGTCGAAGGCATCACTTTGACGCCATCTGAAAGGTCTTGAGCTCCATTCTCGAGCCAAGAAGGGGATATGTACGTGTTTCAAGAGCTTAAGCTGCATTGACAAGTTGCATTGCAGGATCCTTCCCTAAGTGTAAGAGGCCAATATTTTTATTTAGTCGAGCTTCCGCCAAAGCTTAAGATACATCTCGTTGTCGTCGAAAGAGCGAGCCAACGTACACAATACTGATTCCGGATAGGGAACAATTTGTGTCACAGCAGATGTAAGTACGGTGCTCACGAAGTTCAGAGTGGTATGACATCAGTGTTCGCAAAGCGAGATTATGACACCCGCAAAGTCCTCGTGGTGCTGTAACGCAAACTTTTTCCTTTCTTCCATCAACTTGACTCTGTACCCCTTCGCCCTGTCCATGCTAATCGGGAAATCATCCACAAGATCAAATACAATCTTCTGCAACTCTGGAGGGAGTTTATGAACACCTCCAGCGTTGGAATCAGGGAAAGTAGGTCTCGCTGAAGTCGATTGGGATATTGCAGTCGGCTTTAACACTTCCTCCGTCCACCAATCCTGTCTTTGGCACGGAACGTCGGCGGTACTAGTGACCCTGGTATTCGGATCTACCAGAAACAACGCGACTATCTTCCTATGCCCTGGCTTGGTTGGGTCGCTGAGTTTGAATGGCTGAACTTGGTGTTGCAAAATGTTTGGGAAGGTGATAAGACGACCTTCACGAGTCTCGACAAGTCCGACATCTTGAATTGTATTGTGGTTATCACGGAGACCGAACACAGGTTGGATCCAGTCGTCTGCGTCTTGCAGGTAGCTAATGTCTGCGAAGGGATATTGGCTGGCTTGTTGACGGAAGGCAAGAAAGGAAGATGTGATGTTTTCCGAGGAGTAGTAGTATATCGCCGTAGTGCAGATAGACTCGTTCTTTAGGGGTATCATACCATCAGGGCTCAATACTTAAGATGCGATTCGAGGGAAGGCTCACCAATTTCCCCTCAACGTGCCATGTGCCACCTTCATATTGAGGCTTCTCTGGCGTCAACTCGATATTGGCCAACTTGACTATGACCTGCAGTGGCAACTCCCCATACTGCTCCTTCAAATTGAGATTGGTCTCGCGTTCCAGGATCCTGGGATCGAACTCCTCAGCGGGTTCAGGAAGTTCAACTTCCCTTGTATTTTCGATCCACTCTTCTTTCCTGCTCCAAAACGCACTATTGTCTTCCCCTTCCTCTTGCTGGATCTGGTTTTCTTCTGGCCAATATTCCGGATCCGGATCGTACGTGCACTCGGTATACGGAATTCGCTTCGGAGTTTCATACAAATCATAAGACCGAATAAGGGTCAAGTTCCAGAGGGGTATCGCGGCCTGGATCAGATCTTCTATGAGACTATAGAGCTCTCTGTGATGTTGTGGATGGAGGTTATTGATATACGTAACTATCTTCGGTTTGTCTTCGGAAATATCCACCTCGCAAGGGAGCCATTGAAATTTAGTACTCCATGCATCCTCGTCGTTTACGTTCAAACTCGGGTTCTGGGCTTGAGGATCAGGCAAGACTTCTCCTTCTCCACACCTCTTAATGCAATCTTCCAGAGTTGTGATGGGAGCCCCGATCGGTAGAATCCTGGATGTGCCGTAGATCAAAGGGAATAAGCTGGGATGAACGAGGTCGAGCACTTTCCCGTCTGAGCCTGGGTGCCAATCTTTCTGGGCGTCCGGGACGTCTTCGAGTATTCGCACGGCTCTCTGCAAGGCGAGCTTTGTTTCCTCAGAAACGGCGGTGTCAGACTTGTACACATCCCCGTTATAAACACGAATAGCGCCGTTGGGTGAATTAGGGTGATTCTTCGCGCGGTATTGCAGCTCCGAAATGCAGTAGGTAAACATGCGTTCGGTTATATGGTTTACAAGAGTGGAATCTGGGAGGTTGACGGATTCTTCCTTCCATTTGGCAATGATGATCTTATCGAACACCTAAGGTGGACCTCGTTAATTCGGTCACAATGACCCTAGATCTGGCAGTACGGCACCTTCGCGGTCCAGTCAGGTTTATCTGTAACCTCGTTCATAAACCGCAGCATCGTCAATTCGCGAAGCGTTATCGGGTCCAATCTGTGCGTAGGTAACACTGGTCAGTTTCACACCACTTCAATTCCACCGAGAACATGAGCGATAGCACTCACACACCAGAATTGTACGAGTCCCCGCTCTGGACTAGCGCGCTGGGGAACGGTTCTCCTCTATAGTCAGCATCCATCTCCTCAGGGACTCTGTTGAATGGGTATCCATGCCCAGGTTTTTCAACAACCTTGGAAGGATCCACGGGCATGATGGTAGGGGCAGGCCAGATTTCAAGGGGGCTGAACCGAGGATTGAAGAACAAGGAATTATCAAGAGAGGGTGAGCGCTGATTCTATCTTTCCATGACGCGATGCCAGAGTATTAAAATGCCGGGCAGCCTGCTTTCATCAGTCAAAGCTGTCATCTTTTGGACGATGGGAGTGCCGACCATCCCGGAACACCCTGATGAGTCAAATTGATGCGCCCATCAACACGAGGCGTCGGGCCGAGCGTCGGGTGTCGGCATGTCTCATTATTGTGTACAAAATTCGGAGTCATCGTGCTGAAATGCCACCTTCCGCTGACGCTTTGAGCAGTCTAATATTGGCCCGAATGGCTAGACATTCCCAGCAACACACACGTAAGGGAAACGGCAGAATCAAGCATCGTGCCTGGTTCTAAAGTAACATTCTTGAATTTGAGCTCATTCGCCCATAATATCTCACTTTCTCGTACGAACGTTCAATTAAGACAGGAAAATATCTCCATTGATGTAAAGTCCTCCTGATGCTTCAAGACAAACTTCTTTCTTTCCTCCTTCTCCCTGTACCCCTTCGCCCTGTCCATGCTAATTGGGAAATCGTCCACAACGTTGAACACGATCTTCCAGAGCTGCGGAGGAAGTTTATGCACTCCTCCGACCTTGACATCCGCTAAAATAGATTTTACGGATGATGGCTGGGAAGAGGTTGCATTCAGGGTCTCATCCCACCACCAATCCCGTCTCTGGCACAGAACGTCGGCGGTACCGATGGCCCTACTAACATGGGATCCCACCAAAAACAACGCGACGGTTTTCCTCTCACTGGAGACCGAACACATGAGGTAGCCAGTCGTGTGCGCCAAGGCTCGGGATTGAAAACGCCCACGATATCCGCGGTATCTGATACTCGAATGTTTGAGCGCATATTGTAGATTCCTGACGACCTCGCAACGCAGCTCAGATTCTCTTCGCACAATACGTCTCGTCTGTCTTTACCTAGTCACCTCTGGTGAGCGTTCCATCGTCAACCGAGTTGTACACTGCTCTACCCTCAGTGACCAAAACGTATCGGTCCTCTAGCGATTCACACCCTCGTAAAACAGTCGCTGGGGATGTCCCAGTGAATCATGATATGTAGCCAGCCGTACGTGCTCGTAGTGTTCGTATAAGAATGCGTAACCGTAACAAAACCTTCCGAATGAGTGATAGGACTAAGCAGTAATTGTAATACTAAGGAATAATCATACAAGCACATCCCCCTCTCTCGTCTCACCACCACGCACACAACCAGCCCTCCAACAAGTGTATAAAGAGGGCTCCGCGAATGTACGTCTGCATGCACGTTCCTCTCCTCTCCAGCATACTTCTTCCTTCTCGTTGTTTCCACCATCTCCTCCCAACGCTCAAGCGCAACAAGAGAAGAATCCGTCTAGCCATGAGTAAAATGGAAGTTAAATCCACCCCCACCTGGACCTCCTCCCCGTCCGCCATACCTCCTCGACCCATGCCCTCCCTCGAACCCTCCTTGGTACCCTCCACCTTGCTGTTGGAAGAACTGCGCGAAGGGGTGTCCGCCTGGGAATCCACCACCTGGGAATCCTGTTTACATGAAAGTGATTAGTTCAATTCAACAGGGATCAAAAGCGTTATAAAATGATGAGGCAGGGAGAAAGACAGAAGGAGCAGAAAGTCGGGTAGAGAGAACGAGATCTAAAGTAACGACTAACCATTATTAGCAGCTGGATCCATCGGATCCTCGCCCGCATCGAACCTCGATCTCAACTCCGGATTCGAGATGACCTCGTAAGCTTCGTTCAGAGCTGCCATCTTGGCTTCCGAACCACCTTTATCGGGATGTGCGAGTTTGGCTGCTTTGCGGCTGCGGGGAGGAAGAGGGGTCAGTACGCGGTTACGAGACGTGAAGAAAAGAGCCGAAGGAAGAGGAAAGGGAGCACGCAGAGCATTTAGCTCGACCAGAACCACCCCATCGAGAAAGCGAAACCCAGGAAATCAGCAGACAAAAGACACTTACAAAGCCTTCTTGATGGTCTTGTCATCTGCCGCCCGATCCACACCCAAAATCTTGTAATAATCCTTCTGCTTGCTCCTCTTCAACCGTGCCATAGCTTTCTCAAGCCTTCTATGCACATCTCTATCGCTCCTCCCCGACTTTTCAAACGCCTGCTCTAGAACTCTGACTGCCTCTTCCAGTTTACTTCCACCGTCTTCGGTATCACCACCGCCAGCGGTAGCCGGGGTGGCGAGAAGAGTCTCGCCTTTCCCAACGAGACCGTCAACGTCTTCGGGAAGGATGTTGAGGAGCTCCGCGCAGTACTTGGCACGACCAGATGCGTAGGTGGTAGACGAAGGCGCGACATCCGCGAGGCGGATGTACGATTTACATAGAGCCCGAAGGAGATGCTGGCGCTGCGGCGAATGTTTCTTCGCATTCGGCAGGTGGATAGGCGGCATCGGTTTGCTCTTCTTCCCTGTCTTGACTTCGGGGTCTTCGTGCGCAGTGGAAGCCGAATGCGCGAGATTGACAGGAACGAGCGGGAGGACTTTATCCTCGTTATGCTCGCCGACGTTGTCTTCTAGAGCTTGTTCCCATTGGTCGTAGAGGTTCCCGCCGGTCTTGCCTCCTGCGACGAGGAGCTTCAACACGCCTTTCCAGTCTTCCTTGCCAAGCAGTTCTTCGAGCTGGGCGAAGCCCTTGTCTAGCTTTTTGACGAAGCGGCGGAGGGTGAGGCAGGGTTTGGAGTCGGGGTCGTAGTGAAGACATTGTTTGAGGGTGCTGAGGGAGGATGGAGACGGGTGGGGAAGGAGGAAGTAGGAGAGGCGGAAGATGTGGGTGAGGAGCGTTGTTGAGGACGGCAGGAGGTGCGAGAGGCGGCTGGAAGAAAAGAAAACGCGTCATTTAACGTTGACAAGAGGGCGGGGGGAGATAGACCGGAAGGATAAACCGTGGATCAAAGAAAAAGACACCTACGTCAAATCGCCAACAGCACTTTCAATATCGCCGCTCGCCAATGCACACTCCGCTCTCCACGTCCTAATCTCAACGGAATGACTCGCCACTTTCAGAGCCAAACCCGCCGTATCCACACAGGCAGCATACAGCTGCGCTCTCCTCTCCTTCTCCACCTTCTCTCTCAGCTGATCGCCCTCCATAATATCCTTCTCGAGTGCCTCCACCTCGGCTTCCCGCCCGTGGTAGTTCGGCGAGCTGCTGGTGGATTTGGCTTTGAGGTACGTCGAGAGGGAGTGGCGCGCAGAGGAGAACAGGCCTTCTTTCATGTAGATGCGAGCCTTTTGGAGGTGCGCACTATCAAAGGTGTTGGAGGTGAGCGAGAGGACTTTATCGAAATCTTCTAGGGCGTTGGGGTGTCGTTGGAGGGACATGTAGGCTGTAGCGCGTTTATAGTACAGGAGGTAGTCGGTGGGAGATTGTTCTGTAGCAATAAATTCATGGAGATTAGTGAAAGGGTTCGTTAGTGGTTTGTGTGGAGTAAGCGAAGACTAGGACTGACCTATGGCTTCGGAGTAAGCTCTGACAGCCTCTCCGAACTGGCCAGTCGAGAGCAAGATGTTCGCTCTGTTGATTATGGGGAGCAAACCGGGTGGGTACAGTCCGCCTGCACCACTGGGGTCTGCAGAGACTGGTAATACAGATCCATCGTTCCGGAGCAATAGTAGGGCGAAGAGCAGAGGGCTCCGCAGAGCCGATAGCAGTCGCATCAGGTCCGGTCGGTCGTTAAGCCTGCTTTCCTGCTTTCCTCAGTAGAATGAGAAGACAGCGAGCAGAGGGAGAGAAATACGAGAGGGAGACGAGGAGAGGCCGTTGACGTCGACGTTGCAAGTTCAACGGGATGTTGATCCACTACGCCATATTTGGGTGGCAGGGTGCGTGGAGACACGTAGCTTTTCCATGGTCATGCCCATGTCATGCCCAAGTCACNGCTGGCGGGGAGGCGGGCCGCCGGTGCGGAGGGACCGCTCAACCTCAGTCACGTTCATTCACAGCTGCCTCGTTTCGCCTCGTTCGTGCCTTCGTCGTTCTCTAGGCGTTCCCTCGCCGGACCAGCAGTGGTTCTACCTCATCTCATATGCAAGCACGAACACTCCTGACACCTTCTTTCCATTGCCATCCACGTTCGCGTTTAATGCTGTCATTCATGGTGGCGACGGCAGGAAGCTACCCCCGACTATGGATATTAAGAGGGTCTAGCTCCCTATTTCCACCCATTGAGCCTTCGAAGAAAGGTGTCTCAATGACGAACCGGAAGTTTGTACATCCGAGTATCCAGATACGGTATCGGGCAATCCAGGTACCATACAGGGCCTCACATTCTATTCTCCTCCTCCACAACACCGGGTCTCTATCCCTTGATTCTCTTGTAAACGTCTGGACGTGCACCACTTGGCAGCGCAGCAGTGAGCTCGAGGACTGATCGCGACGTCTTTGCCGATGCCTCGGCACTACGTTCTCCCTGTCAGAAGGCTGAAACTCCTCGTCCCATAACCGACCCTCTTGCACGTATAAACTCAAACCTCAGCAGAGTCGTGCTCTCTCTCCAACATTCCTGATAGACTTGAAACAATGAAGGCACGTTCTGTTTATAAATGAAGACAAAATGTCCCATTTCGCTGATTTCGACACCGCGCCGCTTGTCTGGCCAGGATTGTCGAGCGAACAGTACCTCGATCCAGTCTCTGCCTTGCGTCACTGAACGCGTGTTCCGAAACTTTTCGCTCGATCCCCGAGTCTATGACGATCCATCTACGCCTACTGGAACAAGTCAGTAATTCACCCACATCTAGTTCGATTCAACGGATAGATTTACTCGGAATAGGCAAGTCCATTGCACACCTGCCTACGTACCTACCTGCAGCATCTTTCGCCTTTCATGTGCATCTATCCCAGCTTGCCTGTCCGATCCCTGATTTCAGGAAACGCAGCGAGAGCGGAGTGCAGACGTGAAGAATGGAATCTCTTCAGCCTAACATGACACAAGCCCTCCGGCGAGCACAGACGCAGTCACAGATGCAGCCCGTGCTAACGCAATACTAGCTGGTTTGGCCATCTTGCCTACGCGTGGCGATCGTAAATGTGAATGTGAACCTGTTGCCGTTCCGAAACGTGCTCCTAGCACCCATTAGGTAGGGTGTGGAGTGCCGGGTTACGCATTGGCACTTTCCCGTCAACTCCCCGAGAATGAGAGAGCCAAAGGAGGGGAAGTTTTCGTTTCATGTTTCGAGTTTACTAGGGCGCCGGCCGGTGGAAGCTGAGAGGATTTGGAGATTGAATGTATCAGTTCAAAGTTGATTGTATTCTTAACTTCGACTTGAACTTCTCTTGCACTACTGGGCTGAATCTATCGGTATAGACGTTATTTTGAATTGAATAAGCCTAGCTTGGTTTCCTCACTTCGTCCAGGACGTCAGTCCTCGCAAGGATACCGGGATCGAACCATAGCTGCGAGCAATGGAGAGGGAAGGGGCTAGCAATGAAGGAGAACCTTTCTTTGAAGCTACTAGTTCATTGTTCAGCTCAATGTCATCAGGAAGCGAGCGCCGAACGGTGTGATACGAGAGCCACTTCGCTTCTCATCTCTCTTAACGTCTCTCGATCGTCTACCCCTTACGAATTACTTCCCAAGTACTTGCAAAGTAATGGACCGACGACAGCTACGTTCTCGCTCACACCAAACTTTCCCGTCTACTTCCAAATTCCTGACATGACTAAGTATCCATTGCGATGGTTGACTGAATCTACTCCTCCTGTAGGAATTCCGGAAATACTGGACCCATCTATGGTCTCCTCGTGCTACCACTTGGTTTAAACAGTCCAAATCTCGACCTGACCACTCAGATCAGTGCGAGGTTTTCTACAAGATGTGGTGGGGCGAGAAGTCTGAAAGGAAGAGAAGGCCCGACGCCGCGCTCTGTGCCTCAGCTCAGGTCCCGAGCACGCCGATCATAGCGTTCAATCATTGTGGTCCTCTGAATTACGCTCAGAGTCGCATCGGGTGTTCCAGTCTCGTCGTCAAAGACCGGTATGAACTGGTTGGTCAGCCTCCTACACTCTAACGGGTTTCTGTGCATTAGGAAAGAGTATGAATCGATGACGAGAAGTTCGAATTGGATCCGATTTAACTGCGACCGGACTATGTCGTTTCTGGGTGGAGGGAGATTGGTAAAATTCATCTCCCGTCCTCCTCATATCAGAGGGTTCAAATGCTGAACTAACGTCAACCCGTCTTTCGCCTTTCATCCAGGAAAATCTTATCACCTCCTCTATGTCCTCCTCAGGCGCCTAGCTCTCTCCAAAGCATTGCAGGAACTGGCAGAGAATGTCGGCGAGGCTGAGAATTTCTTATCCTTGGGAGTGGGATGAATTGTACTTTTCGTAAGTCTCGTGTCGTTCTTCTCCTTCAGTATTACCACTTTCCTTTTTTCGTCCTCGGTCACGGGTTCTACTTACTTACCAATTGCTGGACGGTGGCAGGTTAACCCATCGTACGCTTATCAAAGATATCGTAGAAGAAACCGGTCCAGTTCCACGCGACATCCTGACCTTCCCTAAGACCCCAACGCGTACCGCGAAAAGACAATCGCAACCATCTCGCGGAGTCATCCGCCTTTGGGTAAGAAGAGTCTTCCGGAATTCCTTGCGCAGGAATCAATCGATAATGAGAACAAGTGGTATCTGGAGTCGGGTAGATACTTGGAGATGAACAGGGGCATATTTGAAATACTTGCGCATAGGTACGTTAGTGGGAGGGAGGTGCCAGGCTTGGGGAGGGTGTCGATGTGTCGGACGGAGTTGGTGGAACCGAATTTGGAAGAGGCAGTGAATGAGGAAAATGATAAGGAGATGACTAAGAGATTCAGGCATGTGTATACGGAGAGTGAGTGGGCTTACAACCGCGTGAGTCAAACGCTCTGTCTCTCCTTCTTCCTTCCCTCCCTCCTTCATTACTTACTTTCAACGCTCCTACGACATTTCTCGTTCACTCGCTCATTCACTCGACAGACGGCACTTCTTGGAAGTCCACGCGGACGGCTCGGTCTCATATACACCAAAACCACTCATTGAGGATTATGATACCACCCTTATCCTGAGAACCCAGTTCCCGACAATGTCACTGCTCCCTTTGGGAATCGTCTGTACGACCCTGGAGGCGAGCTCAAACCCGAGAGCTATAATTGCGTGTATCCCAAACGTGGCGCAATCAGGGAGTCGGGGCTCGATAGTTTCTTCATCGCGAGAAAGTCAGACGAAGAAGCGGAAGAAGAGGAGACTGTGGTCTGGCTTTTCATACTCGCAGCGACGCGTCTTCGTCCCTCAGGTTGCGGGTTTTCGTCCGCGCAAGACACCATTGTCTTTTTGACTTCGCTCAAAGTCACAACTCACGGTCAATATACGTCCGCAGGCTTCTCAGTGTCAATACGCTTCAGAGACGTTCTCCTACTTTCTTTTCAATTCGGTATTCTGCGTCAAACCGTATATTAGGACTTACCCGCCATCGCTGGCAGTGGACACTCGGAAGAGCCTGAGGATCCCCGGACGGTTGGGGACGGCGAAGTTATCGTACAGTTCCTTGATTTGGTGGCG
Organism: Candolleomyces eurysporus; assembly: GCA_027579435.1. NCBI lineage: Eukaryota > Fungi > Basidiomycota > Agaricomycetes > Agaricales > Psathyrellaceae > Candolleomyces > Candolleomyces eurysporus. The sequence continues at coordinate 27,942 of JANBPK010000741.1, read as the reverse complement.
AGGCTAGATTGCTGTATAGAAACTGAGGGGAGCAAATTTACGATGGCTACGTAGTTCTGTGTATCTTAGAGCATCACCGAGCGGATCTTACTTGTAGTCCGACGAAGAAAACCTAACGATTTCAATCGACATTCAGTGTGGCACTGCGTTATGTGTTAAGCTCGCTTTGTACCCCGAAGCTAGCAGGCTAGATTGAACTTATCGACTCAAACCCACCCGATGGAAACGGGAACCGCTTGGAAGGGTAAAAGGTAGGAGCCATCGGACGGAGCTTAAGATACCGGTGCATCGCGCGATTGGCGCTGAGGCTAAGTCGGCCGGCTGAGCGCTTGTGCAGGCTGGCCCACGCAGTACTCTTGAAGGGGAGGCCGGAGAGCCTGGTACAGAGTGTAGCATCCTACCTCCTTCTAGTGCGTGTGATTGGGTAAAAGGAGTACCGAAGAAATCGGCACTGTCACAACTATGACGTGGAAGAGTTCAGGTTCTTCACAAATGATCGTGCTGTATACTGCTATCCTCCGATATTTAAATCTGGAAAAGCGACGAAAATGCACATTTAAGGGGGATGCACGCTTCTTTTGATTCTGGTATAACGCACGTGGAGTGTGAAATCTCGGAAATTGTGTCGGATTTGACCCTACGAACACGGAGCTTAGTGCAGAAGGGAAATGTAGGTGCACCATTCCGAGCGGAGTCCCGGACGGATGGTCTTTCAGGATGTCGACAAGGATGACGTTTCAAGCTCAGATAACTGATGACCCCTTACAACCTGACGTAGATAGATCTTCTGACTGCGAACAGCCTTATTTCTACTTTAGACGATGACTCATGAATGGATCGGCGGTGATCATCACGTAGCGCTTAAAGCCTCGCTGCCCGGCTTTACATCTCAACCGATGCAAAAACACGAAAGGAAACACAAAAGAAAAAGATCCCAGAACTCTACCCTCAAAATCTGATAGAATGAACTACGAAACTATGCGGCACAGTATCCAACGCATCACAAAGTGAGGTTTAGCCAATTACCTTGCGTGGTTAAAGGAGATAAATCCTAAACAGCACCCATATACACCCTTGTTGTTAGGCTGGGCCGACGGCTTGAAGCCAACTGCTTGACCACAGATAGATATACACCGGTTTCTAAGGATTGAGGAACCGGAACTTGAGTCTTCTTCCTATCTGCACAGTTTCATGCAAACAAGCAGAAACTAGCTACGAAAAATGGATATGTTGCCCCGGAAATTCGATCACAGATGACTCTGACGTAGACTGGTGTAAATGGTTACAATTGATAACACATTCTCCAAGTCTGCCGTTTGAGCCATGGAATCACAGCGAAATTCATAGCTTTGCCTTTCCTTCTGATTCCTGAGATTGTCCCCTAAAGCGATTGTGGCACTGAGGCAACGGCAAGCGGTACTCAAAGAATGGAGCCCAAAACGGCGAATACGACGTACAAGATCGTGGCTCTGAGGCAAGGGCTTATAGATATATAAACCCTTCCCTTGAGCTGCTCATCCCTCATCATCATCTCTCCAGCATTTCACTCAAACATCCCATCGACATCATGCCTCAGACTCTGGACCCCAGCGAAGGTGACTTATGACCTCTATTACTCAAAGCTCATCTCACAACATCCTGTGACAATCCACTACCGCAGATTTTATCCAGCTCCTCCACAACCATGTCGGTGGACAGTGGGAGAACTTAGAGAGCGAGGAGCCCGGAAAGCACACAATACGCTATCTAAGTGAGTCCATAAAATCCCCACATCCCTTCCGTCGTCTCTTCAAAATCAATGCTCAATCTACCCTACGCCCTGTCAATATCCATATAGTTCGAGGTGATGAAGTTGGTCGTGCGTCGGCGACTAAAATAGTTAAGGCCAAGAAGATCGTCGCCTACAGATACCTTCGTGACAACGGCTTCCTCGAGAAGACGAACGAAGCGATGGAGGCTCTACTCTAAATTTGTGGCTAAGCCTGAGCATTATCTGTTGACAAGATCACGATATTAGATCGTTAGAGCTTTAGAGCGTTCCGTTTACTTTTTCAATTCTTCCCTCCGTACTATCACTACCTTACTTCATATAATGACCGTTGCTAATTATATCTTGCCTTTATTTATATCCCGAAAGCTCATCGCTTTCTGTTCTGCTGACTCGAACGAGCCTCTCTGTGCTTTATGAGAAATCGCAACTAAAGATTCGGGACCAATGAAATCAAGAGAACCAATGAGTCTTAGGTTGATGACTCGATGTCATTTTCCTGAAGAATTTTGAGAGAGCAGTGGTGTACTTCCACTCACGCTAACATTTGTGCTCCATCGGCTTCGCTAATTCCATTTAGTCTCCCGTAGCCAGACTGACGAATGTATGTCTTTGTTTTACTTTCACTCCGTTCAAGGAAAACATACATATAGTAAATTCCATCCATCGAGTCATCAAACGTGAGATGATCTCGTCAGCGACTCCAATCGCTACACTCCTTGCGCCCCGAACAAAATGTCATGACCTAAATGGTACAGCAATTGATACCTTCGGTATAGTACAACGGTGATATGCGACTGGGTCATCGTAGTACACATACACTTCTGGCGATCACATTCGAATTCTGTTCTCCTTTGGAAGAATCGTAGACACGTCTCGCATTCATCCCCAACTCCTCGCGCACTGAGCGCTTACTCCTGGCACACCCAGGAATCCCACATCCCATCTCCATCGCACTCCTTAATCCACGCCATCAGGTCCACCCGAACGCCTCGGACGTCCTCAATTCATCGCATTGGGCCGAACCTGAAGCTTTTCGTCGCTATATCCTCCTCCCAATGCCTTAGACTCCATCCTATATCTTTTTTGTCCTTCCAAAATTAATCAACCTGAAACTGGTTTCTCTCAAATCTGATCTCTTCGTAGCGTTCTGTGCTCTCTCCAATGGCGAGGCGTAAACTGGACCAGGTTAGTACAAAATGTGTTGCGCGTATAGAGCGAGCTGTGAAGCCACCCTTCATGGTGCAGGCGCAAGAATAGGGAGGTGCGGTGTTGCCTGTGAGCGGCATGATTCAACAACAGAAGAGAAGGGCTGAATGAGAATAGAAAATGTACCTATCGTCGATACTCATGCTGTCCAGGATGTCGCAAACAGTTTCACCGCAGTTCTCGATGAGCAGTAGCGGAATACGATAGTCATGCTCGAGGCGATCAGCTCTCTCCGAGATTCCGTCTTTTTCATGTTCTTCATCATCGTCTTCTCCATCGTCGGCATCTTTGTTCTGCCCCTTCCCTTCCCTCTTCTCCTTCTTCCAGAAACTCGACGGAAAGGTCTCATCAGGGACGTAGTAGCCGTAGAAATGTGGAACGAGAGCCCCGACAGGGACTGGGCCACGAAGAGGAGCGATAATGTTGTACCCCATGAAGGGCTGGTAAAGGTGAACCGGAAACTCCTGATAAAAATTCGCTTCCTTCTCCAAATGGTAGTCGTACCCAAGCGACATCTTCGCAACAATCGATACCCTCGCCGTCAAAGGCAGCTTTGAAGGACTGAACGACTGGCCAGCCTCGCCCGCGCGATGCTTGTAGGTATTTCCATCTACAGCGCGCTGCCACTGGACTCCAGCGTCAATGATGCGGATACGTCTATTGTAGTTTCTTGGGGATTTTAGAGAAGGAGGCTCGATGTCGTAGGTGACGAGTTAACCGTTCTTGTTCTTGAAAACAGTTCCGTTTGTCTCGAAAGCCGCAATATAAAACCCGGGGTCCTTTTACGGGGTCTCCACAATCGTACCAGTTTCCTGAAGTCACTTTGGATCCTTCCTATCGCCATTCGGCCCATCCTCAGCGACGAGGATATCGATTCAAGACACACTTCTTGCAAATGACGTCCCAGACGATGAGGGAACGAGGGATGTCCCGTCCGGCGTCATAGACGACCAAATGTTTGCCTGTACCACAGAGCTGATTTGGCTTAAGGTAAAGATGAGCCTCTTCCGCGATCGTTCTGGGTAGACGAGCTCCATGCATATGCATGAAGAAGACGGCTGGAGGGCAAGCACCTGGTTGGCGCCCTGTGGAGCGAAAAGGAAGACACGCTTATGGGAAATATGCTTAAAATCTACGTGCAGTTAAAGTCCTACAAGGGTCATGGACGATGAGGGTTTTTGGAAGAAAATAAAGTAAAATTCGTCGCTGGGAAACAGGAAGGGAAGACGTCTTAACAAGCAGTAGTCAGCGATGAGAACGGTAGAAAAATATCGGCTTACGAACCAGAAACGCTCCAATCCGCCACTCAAGCTCTTCAAAAGCCCACCCATGGGGTACGAAATGACTTCCTCAGGATACAGTTCCCTCTCCGCTCTTGCCAACTGGCCTTTCGCATGCGTTTCTCCAGCAAACAACAAGCACAAACAACTTGGTGGCTGTTGTGGCTGTGTACTTCCTGTTTGTGTCGCGGAGTTCCCGTTCAAATTGCTCTTCACCCATCAAACGATCCCTGAGCAGTGAAAGAATGAAGGTATCTGCTGTTAGTTCTCNTTTTTCTCTCTTTCTGACTTCGAAATATGCTCCTTGTCTGGACAGGATTTCCGATGGCACTGAGCCCCTATCTACTCTCTTTCTGCCACCAGCCCGAATCCCAGTGGTTCGAGTCGCAACAACGATCCAGAATTTGGAGAATTCCACAGAGCTTGGTGGGGACCAAACTCCGAAGGGAAGAAGAGACTGGATGCGATTCCTCCAGGCCTCCCAGCCCACTCTCCTCACCGTGTGCTTGATATACCAATCTTGAAAGGATTGGTCTTCAGGACATCATCGAATGGCCTCCTTTACGTTACGAAGGAGTATGCGAAGCTACTCGATCGCCTTTTCTCCGTGTTGAGACACGGTACGAACAAGAGCGTTGTTACCGGACATCCTGGCATCGGTGAACTCAATTTCATCTCATCTCGCTCCCCTCAACCGTTGACTAACATCTGTTTCAGGGAAGTCTTACTATCTCATATACCTGCTCATTCACCAGCTAGTTCTCGGAAAGACGACACTCTTCACCACCCGCAATGGCGAAACGTATATGTTCGACGAGGACGGAGTCTGGTACATGAAGAGGGAATGGGTGACCCCTAACTGTCTTCCTCCGTCCAACCCTGCAGCAGACCCCTTCTACCGCCATCTGGTCCCTCATGGATGGTCGAAGTAGAGGACAAAGCCGCAATATAAAGGAAGTCGAAGAACTATCCGAAGTTCGGACTAGTGTGAGCTCCGACGCCGTGTTTGCGATCCTTTCCACATCTCAACCCGCGTCCTACATTGAATGGGAGAGAGGGGGTGTTGCCACCGTCATGGTAATGGAACCATGGGGTTCGAAGAACTACATTTTTGGTGCGCGCGCTTATCACCTGTTGAACGGTTTGTTTTCTTGTCCTGAACATGCCATTTTTTATCCCTGGCTTAATAGACCTCAGTAAATAGGACCGTTACCAAGGAAAACAGCAACCTGTGCTGTACCCCCTTCCTACTTCAGGAACAGAAGAGCGAGTAGAAGAAATTCTCAACGAGATCGGCCCATGACCAAAGGATATCATGTTCTACCTTCGCTTCCCAGAGGAATGTCGCAAGAGCGTTCTTTCGCGGATCGGCTTCCTTTACAACTCAGCTGGCGTTCGTAGCCTCTTTGCTGCCAGTGCAATTGTGAGTCCCGAAGCAGAGTCGAAATCCCTCTACAACGCGGACAACTGTTGGCGCTGGCCGTTTGGGTCTTCCGAAGCGCGATTTCGCGGGACTCGTATTTGGATGGTACAGATGCGACTCCGAATCCAGCGGACGCGGACGTAGTCGCAGACACGGATGATCTGGCCTTTTTGTCTCTGCTCGAAGAAAAGCTCATTCCGACTTCGAGTACCTAAATCCAAATTCTGGCGCAAGCGCAAGCGCAATCGCAATCGTACTCCAGACTCATGCGAACCTGCTGTACAAGTGACGTTCAAATACGTACTCGTAGCGCCCATTGGGTGGGGTCAGGTTGTCCATTGGCATTTGCCTACTGATTCCGCGATAACGCCGAAAGAAGGGGAAGTTTTTGTTTTGTATCTCGATTTTATGAAGGCGCGGGTTTTTGGAGGGTATGGTGATTTGAAGATTGAGTGTATTAGTTAGATATGTGTACTTTGGTAGCTGGTTACAATCTGAGGTTGAAGTCCTACTCTACGAACTCTCTTGCGCTACAGGACGACTCGATTTCTTCTCACTTCCTTTTGTACAATCACGCGCTTTTAAGTCGTCTCGACGCCGTCGGACTCAGCGTTCCGAGGAAGAATGGTGACCTAGGCCCCATTTCTTTTTCATTCAACAGTGCANTTTTTTCGTAATATGGGAGCTCAATACGCAGTCTCGGCGAAAATGATGGATCCGCGCTCTGGCCAAAATTAACCCAGGGCCTGGGCTGAAGACGGGACAGCGGAGACAAAATGACTCGGTTTCTTGGCCATTTTTGGTCTATCCCGCCCTGTCGATCCTCGGCGGTTGGGTGAAGACCGATCGATCCCAGTCAAAGCCACCCTTCGCTTCCCAGCAACGGGAACTGGAGTTGAAAATTTTCTTTGCGGTAAATGCGATTCGCTAACTCTCCGAAAAATTCACGAAAAATGAGAGAAAAATAATGATCGAAGAAAGAGGCAGAGCAAGAAAGATCGGAAATTTTGAGAGGTAGATATGTATAAAGCCTAGCGAAGAACGCCCCTAATTCCCCGTCTTTTAGTCCCTCCCTTCACTCAGTCTTTCCCTTCGGTTCGGGTCGACCAGGCGTCCATCCCATCCATCCTTGAGCTCTTCTTCCGTTCTCCATCCTTCTTTTACCGCACGTTCCTTGGAGTATCTCTATTAACAAAGTCACCATGAAGTTCGCCACCGCCTCCCTCTTGACTTGCGTCTTTGTAGCACAGAACGCCTCCGCACACTGTCAGTTCTTTCTCCATTGTCATTCTTCCGCAATCTACACGTCACTGACCCTCTCTCCCCAACGTCCAGACATCTTCAAAACCCTCCTCGCAGGGTCCAAATCGTCGACTCAGGCCGTCCGCGAACCCCAAAGCGTCGAACCCATTCGCGACATCACCTCCACCGCTGCTCGGTGCAACCTCAATCCTTCTACCGCTAACGAGACCGTCTCCATTGCCGCCGGTGATAAAGTGGGTTTCCAGCTCAGCAACTTCATGTACCATCAAGGTCCTGTCGCAATTTATTTGGGAAAGGCACCTGGGAAGGCGCAGGATTGGGATGGGAGCGGACAGAGCTGGTTCAAGATTGAGGAGTGGGGTGCGAACAATTTCAATCCGATCTCGTTCAGTTCGTATCAGAAGAACGAGTTTGTGACTACGGTACCGGGGAATACTCCGCCTGGAGAGGTAAGTTTCGTGAATTTCTTTCGTTGATTTCGTGTTGATGGGAGACCTGTGCTGACTCGTGAGTTTTCAACAGTACCTTGTCCGCATCGAGAATCTAGCTCTGCACCTCGGCACAGGCGTACCAGAGATCTTCATCTCGTGCGCCCAGGTCAAGATTACGGGTAGTGGGACCGGAAACCCATCCAAAGTCTCGATTCCTGGGTACATCGCCGCGAACGGTGCGTCTATGCTCATCTCCTCTTCTCACTTTCTCACTCAACGATCTCTACTTATCTAGACCCCAACTTGACCGCCAACATCTACAGCGGTCTCACTTCATTCACGGTCCCAGGACCTGTCGTTTGGAGGGGCTGAATGACATCACTCATCTGACGTCGATGCTTGACGCATCTTTTCGTCCTACTCCCTTCCGCCACTCATTTCTTTGTGGTACTTTGATAGCATCGTTGCGCTGGACGCTTGGTTTCAGAGGGTAGATGGAATCCTCTGGGAGGTCCCTTCCCCCCTCTATTCGTTACATTCGTTGTATTGCACGCTTTTTCTGTCGATTGAATGCTTTACGAGAAGAGCAAGTACGTGAGAGATGTGAATGAGTCGATTCTTCAAGCTTCAAGCCGAAAGGAAGCCGGCCCAGCGCTGACTCTGAATTTGTACATCCCGAGGCGATGGTGATCCGACGTCGGGGTGTCGGTATGCATCAGTGGCCGCGTCAATTCGATTCATCCCATCGGGGATGCTTTTGTCTCGTCCCTTGCCCAGCACTTACGTACTCTGACTCCGATCGTCCGAGATGACAACTTCCCAACGTGGGTTTTGACATAAAAACAGCTCTGGCAGTGCGTAAAACCCTATAAGCGCCAATGCAGTGGACACCACTCTCGGCGTTCGTGCTGCTAACAAGCCCTTCTATGCCCTTGCGGAAAGGTGAGTAACGCCCACACCTACTGGACAGTCCCACATTCCTTGCTTCAACTCATAATCGAATTTCTTCTGCCACTAACATGATGCTCGTAGACTATACCAAAGTCGTTGCAAAACCTGGACATGGTAACAGGCTCAACTGGGCCTTTGAGACACAGGGTGGTGGCAGCAGAAAGCCATTCGCCGACGCGAGTGGTAACTATCACTCGCCGTGAGTGTATTTCATGGACTTAGGCTAAAGGATGTGGAGCTGACGAGCGGCGATCTTCGACGTACAGATTCCAACCGATAACTCTTCGCGAGATAACGATGCTGCGTTTTATGAACAAGATTACGGATAAACCTAACTGGACGACGGAGGTATAGTGCTGTAGACATACGAGGTTGCTGTGACCCTGTTAACGAGTCGCTGATAGGTATTCGACGAATCTATCATCGCTAAGTGGAAGCAAGAATCCGTGAACCTCCCCGACTCCACCCCTTCGACCCAAATATCCGAACCCATGTTTACCTACTGCATCAAGGAACTCCAGTTTCGCGCGAAGGAGCACCCTAACTCACCCAACGGCGCTATTCGCGTTTACAATGGAGATGTGTACAAGTCTGATACCGCCGTCTCTGAGGAAACGAAGCTCGCCTTGCAGAAAGCCGTACGAATACTCGAAGACATTCCGGATTCCCAGAAAGATTGGCACCCAGGCTCAGACGGGAAAGTCCTCGACCTCGTCCATCCCAGTCTCTTTCCTTTGATCTACGGTACATCCAAGATTCTGCCCATCGGCGCTCCCATGACCACTCTGGAAGATTGCGTCAAGAGATGCGGGGAAGGGGAAGTCTTACCTGATCCTAAAACCAAGGAACCAAATTTGGGTCTCGACGACAAAGATCTGTGGAGCACCAAATTCCAGTGGCTCCCTTGTGAGGTAGACATCTCTGGAGACAAGCCGAGGATACTCACGTATATCAACAACCTGCATCCGCAACACCATAAAGAGCTGTATGGGCTCATGGAAGATCTCATCCAGGCATCAATACCGCTTTGGAACCTGACCCTCGTATGYTCTTACGATTTGTTTAACACCCCTTCACGAGTTCGGTATGACACGTGCGTATTTATCGGGGATACGAGGGTGCCTGAACAGCCTGAACCTCAAGGATTCGATTCGAAYGTTCTCAAACATCAGTCGCCGACCAATTTGAAGGAGAAGTATGGAGATTTACCGCTACAAGTCATCGTGAAGTTGGCCAATATCGAGCTGACGCCAGAGAAGCCTGAGTATGAAGGTGGGACGTGGCACATTGAGGGTAAACTGGTGAGTTCTCTCTTTCATTATATTTCGGATGGTTCTCTGATATGATACACCTACAGAATGAAGCTATCTGTGCTACGGCGATATACTACTATAGTTCTGAAAACATCACCCATTCCTCCCTGGCCTTCCGCCATCAAGTCAACACAGATAACCTCATGGATAGGTCCTGGGAACTCGGGCCCGACGAGCTCGAGTTCTGGGAGCTCGACTCCYAAGAGTGGCTCCCGAACGTATACGGCCTCCCTCCGGATGGCGATATGATCCAAGACGTCGGATTCGTCGAGACTTACGAAGGCCGTCTTATCACCTTCCCAAACATCCTCCAGCACCAAATCCAGCCATTCAAGCTTGCCGACCCGACTAAACCAGGGCATAGGAAGATAGTCGCGTTGTTTTTGGTGGATCCAACTACMAGGATTATCAGCACTGCGGACATTCCATGCCAGAGACAGGATTGGTGGGCGGAGGAAGTGTTGAAGACGTCTCAATCGTCTTCAGCGAGACCGAACCTTCCAGGTTCCAAAGATGGAGGTGTTCATAAGCTTCCTCCCGAGCTTCTGAAGATCGTGTTCGACGGTGTGGACGATTTCCCGATTGGCATGGACAAGGCAAAGGAGTATCGAGAGAAATTGATGGAAGAGTTYGTGTTGAAGCATCAGGATGACGTTGTGGGGGGAGATTGCACTTTGTGAGCACTGATTGCTCTGAAATCCATGCTGTGGCACACATCATTATGTATTCTCAACTAGTTACACATGTGCTCGTTCGATATAACTGAAGCTTCTGTGGAAATTCAAACTATTCGCATATCTAAGGTTAGGGCGAAAATTCATGTAATTTTGTCTGAAGCTGCTAGAACGGACATTTGTTCCCCGACACAACCTAGCAGAGGCAAGAGCGATAACGAAGTCTGTCGACAAGCAAAGGTTGGCGAGTGTCAAACTGCTCGATCTCGTCAATGAAGTTGCATGCTTCCGACTTGAGGAATGATTGCCAATGTCAATAGCATGTTGCTAGGAAAGCTGTGGGCTGACCTACTACCTTTTCCGATAAGAAGGGGAAGAAGATATAGTAGGATGGATGGAAATGCCAGATGAGGCTCCATCATTCGTAAAGAAAAATAAATCCAATCCGGAAATCCATTGTGCTTGCGCTAAACAGCGACCGCCTCGTTGCAATTCACATGTGTGCTTTGTTTCCACATGCGACATTAGATGTACCTTCAGATCTGGTAGGTAATGAGGCTATCTTTGAGCGACCAAAACCTCCCTTCGTGCCATTCCGCATTTCAGGATGGGTATCGATTTGCTAACTTCTGTGGCTGTTGGCTACCCATTTCGCCTCCGATTTTCGGACTTGGAGTTGTGAGAGACTTATGTACTAGACTGATTGGGCCTATCTTTCAGGTCCAATCCATTCTTCAACGTTACCCTTCAATCGAGACGCCCGCGGGTGCTTGACCCTGTTCCTTCCCATTTTATAAGTCAAAGGCATGGCTATGATGTTATCGTAAACGACTCGTTGGGGTTGGGGGGCAAATGTCCATTCTAGCTTAAGACAAAATTGCATGAAGTTCTGCCCTAGCAGTAGATACGCAAATAATTTGAATTTCCACAAAAGCTTGAGCTACTTATCTTCGCCGTCGGCTGAGCGAGCTGACAGACGTAGCAATAATTGAATATACAGAATAATGCATACCGCAGCATCAACTTCAGAGCGATCAGTGTTCACAAAGTGAGATCTCGCCACCCGCAAAGTTCTCCTGATGCTTCAACACAAACTTCCTCCTCTCTTCCATCAACCTCTCTCGATACTCCTTTGCTTTCTTCATGCCAATCGGGAAATCATCCACATCGTCGAAAACGATCCTCTGAAGCTCGGGAGGAAGCTTAGAAACTCCTCCAGCTTTGGAATCAGGAAGGTTCGGTCTCGCTGAAGACGATTGAGACGTCTTCAACAATTCTTCTGCCCACCAATCCTGTCTCTGGCATGGAACGTCGGCAGTGCTGATAACCCTGGTAGTTGGATCTACTAAAAACAACGCGACGATCTTCCTATGCCCTGGTTTAGTTGGGTCGGCGAGTTTAAATGGCTGGACTTGGTGCTGGAGGACGTTTGGGAAAGTGATAAGACGGCCTTCGCAAGTCTCGACCGAGCCAACATCTTGGACTGCACTGCCATCCTGATGGAGGCCGAATATATGTGGGAGCCATTCGTGAGCATCTTGCTCGTATTGGACGTCATTGAGGCAATCTGCGTTGGCTTGGTGGCGGAAGGCGAGGGAGGAATGGGTGATGTTTTCGGAATGATAGTAATATATCGCCGTAGCACAGATAGCTTCATTCTGTGGGTTTACCATATCAGAAAACCACCCGGAATTCGATTCAAGAGAGAGAGCTCACCAATTTGCCCTCAACGTGCCACGTTCCACCTTGGTACTCAGGTTTCTCTTGCGTCAGCTCAATATTGGCCAATTTGACAATGACTTGTAGCGGTAAATCTCCATACTTCTCCTTCAAGTTGGTTGGCGACTCGCGTTGCCCCTTGAGAACATCTGAATCGAATTCCTCAGGTTCAGGCTGTTCGGGCACCCTCGTATCCCCAATCCACTCGCACGTGTCATAACGGACCCGTTGAGGGGTGCTAAACAAGTCTTCAGATCGTACAAGGGTCAAGTTCCAAAGGGGTATCGACGCCTGTATGAGATCTTCCATGAGCCCATACAGCTCTTTATGGTGCTGCGGATGCAGGTTGTTAATATATGTGAGTATCTTCGGCTTGTCTCCAGATATGTCCACCTCGCAGGGAAGCCACTGGAATTTAGCGCTCCGCGCATCTTCATCGTCAACATCCAAATTTGGTATCTCGGTTTTAGGATCAGGCAATACTTCTCCTTCCCCGCACCTCTTGATGCAATCTTCCAGAGTGGTCATGGGAGCGCCAATGGGCAGAATCTTGGATGTGCCGTAGATCAAGGGAAAGAGGCTGGGATGGACGAGGTCGAGGACTTTCCCGTCTGAGCCTGGGTGCCAATCTTTCTGGGCAGCCGGAATGTTTTCGAGTACTCGTACGGCTTTCTGCAAGGCGAGCTTCGTTTCCCCAGAGACGGCGGTATCGGATTTGTACACGTCTCCATTGTAAACGCGAATAGCACCGTTGGGTGAGTTAGGGTGCTCCTTCGCGCGAAATTGGAGTTCCTCGATGCAGTAGGTAAACATGGATTCGGATATTTGGGTCGAAGGGGTGGAGTCGGGGAGGTTCACGGATTCTTGCTTCCATTTGGCGATGATAGTTTCGTCGAATACCTATGAACACCTCGTTAAAAGGGTCACAGCAACCCCGAATCTATACAGCATCATCATCACCTTTTTCGTCCAATCAGGTTTATCCGTAACCTTGTTTATGAAGCGCAGCATCGTGAGCTCGCGAAGAGTTATCGGTTGGAATCTGTCATTCGAAGTTGGCCACTCCTCAGCTCTACATTCTTCAACTGGCTTTATGAGCTGGACTTACAATTCAGAATCGTACCCACTCTGTACGAGCGCATTTGGGAACGGCTCTCCTCGGTAGTCGACATCCCCTCTCTCAGGGGTCCAGTTGAATGGGTTACCATGTCCAGGTTTCTCGACGACTTTGGTAGGGTCTACGGGCATGATGATAGTGGCAGGGGAAATTCACGCGACTGAAGGACAGGGGATTTTCCAGAGTGTGGGAGCTGATTCTAGGGCTTACACACTTCCAGAGTGGCTTTTATGTCGAGGCCCACGTTGCCGCACCATTTAGGGAGTTGTCATCTTGGCGGTCAGGAGGCGAGGAATGCGGCCAAAATATGCCTGATATAAATCAAATTGATGCGCCCACCGACGTGAATGTGATCCGACGCCGGGTGTCGGTATGCGCTCAGCGCCGCGATGACTCTGAATTCGTACATCCAGACTTTTCGGGTTCGACGAATTGACTCATTCGCGTTTTTTAGGTCCCCACTCTTCTCTCAGTAAGATGTTAAACCGACAGTAAAAAANTTTCACAAAAAGCGTGCAATGTAACGAATAGAGGGGGAAGGAACCTCCCATAGATTCTATCCAACCTCTTTAACCAAGCGTCGAGCGTAATGATACTATCGAAGTTCCGCAAAGGAATAAGCGCCGAGCATCGACGTCAGACAGAAAGTGATCTTATTCAGCCCCTCCAAACAGTAGCTCCTGCTACTCTCTAGCACCTGCTTCGACAGTCGGAGAGTTGATGCTTCCGTTAGTGATAGTGGAGCTTTGTTCCGTTCGGAAGCCTTCGAAAATGTTGCGCGACCTGTGGTGTGAGTGGTTATTCGTGCTCGTACAGTGGTGGAATTAGACAGGTATCAGCCTGTAAATCCACCGTCCATTGTCACGGGCGACCGGAGCTGAACTCGGGATCTAGTGAAGAAAGGAGAGAAAGCAAGACGGTGAATGGCCCTGGTTCTAAAATACGTTCAAGAAAACGGATCGATGAAAACCTGCCTATAAACAAATTGATCGACGTCAGGGGTGACCCTGACCGCCTGCAAAAAGACGGCGGGGACCTGAAGACGGTCGCTCTCCCTGGGCGGGTATGAAAGCCAAGTACGTATCCTCGGCTCAAGCAGACACCATAATTATAAGATAACCCTTCGTATATCATAATGAAGGGTCCCGCATATTCTGTCAACAGTCATATAACGCGGAGTTGTCTCACGCCCTATCGATGTCCGTCTAGTTCGAGGTGGGACATTTGTTCCCCGACTCGAACTTAAGCCATGTACGATGACGTCATAGCGTTGCCTTTGACAGCTAAAATGGGAAGGAAGCGCCCGCAGGCGCCTCGATTGTGGGCAGCCCTGGAGGAATTGGACTTTGAAAATGGCCAAAGTCGGCCCAATACATACACATTTTACTATTAAAAGTCAAAAGATTGGAGGCGAGATAGGTAACCAACAGCCACAGAAGTCAGCAAACCGATACCTTTCCTGAAACGCGGAATAGTACAAAGAAACCTCTGGTCGCTCAAAGATGAACGTATTGACTGCCAGATCTGGAGGTATCCAATTTCACATGTTGAGACAAAGGAGATATGTGACTTAAGCGACCAGGTGGTTGTCATTGAACACGACCATAATGGGTTTCTGGAGAGGGGATTCGATTTTCTTTATTAATGATCGGGCCTCACCTGATTTTTGGCGGCGTGTTTGCATTTATTACCTTATCTGGAGAGGCTCATTCCGAGTTAGAAGATCAAAATATAACTTGAGGCTTCCCTCCATGACAACAGATCTAGCCAGGACCGTCACGACATGTCGTGTTTTACCAAATGCGGACGGAGACCCGCTCGATGGTCAAGAAGCTCATTGTGGTGCGCATAGCTTTCCTCAACAACGCTTCCCCTTCAGGTAGTGAGCTGAGTGGCACATGTTGAGATAAAGGAAGCGTGTGACTGGACACGACCGGCCGGTCGGTGTTGAGCGCAATGTATTATCAGACACGACACTTGTGAAAAATAGATTACTTTGATTGTGTTTGGCCCCTTATAAAAACTGTGGTTGTGTTCCATCTCTCATTCTCTCAATCTCCCACAGCTCCATACAAACCCCCCTCTCATTTTCACCACTCTTCATTGTGTTCAGTCTCATCTGGTAACATTCTCCACAGCTGCACGAAGATCCACAACCTAGAGATGCCCGAGTCCATATCTAAGAACGGTGGCCAGGGCTCGGTACGCTTACACTTCACACAACTTTATGAGCACGGTTCTCACCACTCACTTCACCACAGCGTCACGCAACATGTTTAAAGGCTTTCGAAGAGGACAAACCCTCCGCTATCACTCACAGAAGTATCAATTCTCCGATCGTTGTAGCATGTGCTGGAAAACAGGCGCAGACGCTTGAGCTGGCTATCAAAAAGCCACTCAAAATCAAGGTCCCTTCTCGTAAAAGTCGCGAAGCCAAAGCCCAGGTTTCCAAGCTGCCCTCGACAAGAAAAGCTGGCCCCATCACCTCCACAGTCCCTGGGGAGCCTACGACGAGTGAAGAACTCGCAGATGCCGAGCTTGAAAGGAAACACCAACTGAATAAGGACGTGGCTTGCTTGTGCATCACGAACTCGAAGCATATAGTGTACTGCCGACCCTGCAAAATTGACATCCAGCTCGAGCAAAAGTCAGCCAATTATGCTGGATACTATTCCCATGCGTGGAAGAAGCACACCCAGAGCGACAGGCATCAGGGCAAAGAAGAAGTGTGGAAGGCGCACGGCGGACATAAGGTTCCCAAGGAACAGGATCAGCAGTGGAAAGCCGTGTGGACATGGTCAGGGAAGAGATACCGCGACGGAACTCGGAAGATGGACTACGACCTTGAGCGGGTGGAAGTGAGTACCCCCGTCAGTCGAGTCCCACTTGCACACGCCCCAGATCCAACATATGGCCAGGTTACGAGTCCCGGAGGAGTCGTGACCTGTGGAGAGGTGACCACGGCAGATGTTGCAGTTGCACTACGGTCTGACAAGAGCGTATGGACGGCGGACGAACTCATGGTCGCTGAAGAGCTTGTAAAGTTCAGCACCCATTGTGGATACCATCTCTCCATGGCCGAGCATTGCAACGCACGAGGCCAGATGAGTGATGGGGGCAAAGCAAGTTACATTAAGCTTTAAGGCGTACATTCCAACAAACGAGGTTGATAACTAGGTGTGGATGTTGCTCTAGAAATATTCTATATTCAGTTTCTACGATCAGATGGAGTGATTGTCTTATGTATTCTCCTTATCATTGTGTTACATTTCAATTTCTTTAACCCTCTACGGTATCTCATGTAATTAATCTATCCGATTTATCTCTAGATATTTTCAAATGATGGCATGATGCCCTGTGCTGCGAAGATAACGAAAGCTTCAGCAACAATAAGGTGTGGCTGGAATAGGCTTATAATTCGTATCTTCAGCAACGCTTTTCTCGCTTTGCTGATGCATCTCCCAAGCAAATGCCGCAGGATCAAGCATCGACAATCCAATTCCGCGGTTCTTGTTGCCGCGAAAATCCTACAAGATACCAGAGTACGATCCACCGACGCGTAGGGTTGACTACCCTGTGGATGTGCAAAATGTGTTCATTGCCAAAGTTGTTCTTTCCTAGATTATTCCCTGTCATTTAGGACACTGGCGCATTTTTCTCGAGTCCTGAAAAGCCCCTCCTTCGGCGTGCGGGGCAGAAAGGCTCGACCATATGATTGACGCGAAAGGGCAATGCATTCCTGTTCAGGGTTTMTGTACCACGCCTATGCACCGCTTCCCTCTGACCCTGGAGCTGAATGGCCTCGATAGCCTGTACACCCAAACGCTTGCCCGCTCGCGACATCTCCCCCATTTCCGCGACATCGTCTATACCATCATGCTCGTGTCCAACCCACTTCCAATCATCCGGGTAGCAGACCTCCTTGGAATCCAGACATTCGAAGTCGTCCATGTTCTCATTAATCTGCAAGCGACCATCCATGTCCCGGGAACTGACAAAGAGGGCCAAGTGATACCGTGCCATACATCACTCCGTGACTTCCTCACCACCGAAGGACGATCGGGATGTTTCTTGATACCGCCTTCATTTCATCTCCGTCGATCCTACTATATCTTTTCCTCCTTCACCGAAAAGAGTGCTAGGTCGGCCTACAACTTTTCTAGCAACATGCTATTCGTTGCTCTGCATTGGCAATCATTCCTCAAGTCGGAAGCATGCAACTCCATCAACGAGATCGAGCATGCGATGGACTGCCTTATCACTTTTTCCTCTGCAGTATGCTCTTCCACGGGGTTGGATAGAGAACCTTTTTTCGGGCACGGTTTATATTAAATTCACTGAGAAAACATTTGAAATAGTACGACATCATGTGCAACGTGCATCCACCACGATTCGTGCTAGTGTATGCCTCTGGAATGCTATTCTTCCGTCGTTTCGTATAAATGACGACACTTTTGTAGTTTATTCACACTCGAGGCCTTCAAACCTGCCAACAGAGAAGGAGTGTGGCATCAATCTGGTGCGTGCACCAGACCCAAAATTCCAGTTTTCCATGGTTATAGACTTCAGAATTTCTTTTCAGGCACTGGAGTTTTCATGGTAAATCAGTTAGTAGATCTTGAAGTTGTGAAAGCCACTGAATAGTCCACGACAGGTCCTAGGATAAATAGTAATTAGAACCCAACGCAAGTGGGAGGAAGCGGAGACCTCGCCGCGCCCTCCATTGAAACTTTATATAACAAGTTGCTGGGACCAGCTCTCCGGCAGGAACTCGATAAAGTCAGGCTTTGAAGCAACATGGGGGGGGCAGCACGGTCAGCGATTAAGCTTGCACATATTCTCCTCCGGCCTAGTTGTATGAATGGTATCTCCTCTCCCTTCACTCCTCCGCAAGACGTGACATTGATTGTAGTAATTAACACAGCATCCCTTCGATTCATCTTTCTCAACTACAACAGGACTGTAAACGCCGCGAGGTGTAAACAGTCTATTAAACAACAGCGGATCTTTTCCGCCCCAAACTTGAATTCCAAACTTTGAAGTAAGCAGCTGTCCGCCTTTGGACCCCTCATTCATTCTCACGAGGCACTGGGACTGGACTCGAGATCCGGTGGAGAAAGGAGAGCGAGCAAGATAGCCCGAAAGCGGCCTTAATCCCATGGTACCTTCTTGGCTTCAAACAATGCAGAATCGCTTTCGATTATTTGAACCCGTGTTATGAGCATTATTCAATGCTTGAAAGTATGTACAAGAAACAGATCGATGAAGAACAGGCTATAAGCAAATCGATCGACCGAAGGGGAGTCGACCCTGACCGGCTTCGGGGCGACGACGGACACCTTCAGACGGTTGCTCTCCTTGGGCGGGTATAGAAACCGAGTAAAGAGCCATTCGTAGGCTCGAGCAGACGACGTAAGATACCCCTTGATATACTATGATGAAGGGTCTCGTGTATTTTGTCAACGGTGCAAAGCTCCATCTGTAGAAGCCGAAAGTGAAAGAAATACGAGGAAGTCGACGAGAGCAAGGCGCGTCTTCACGGTAAGAGGGTACCCTTTTCTGGCCAAGACGGCTAGCAGCGCGTCACGGAACGCATTCAAACGGAGTGGCCGTGCGTGGAAGGCAGTTCTACCCGGTGTTGCCCTGCTGGTAGTGTCGGACTTGCAATATTCGATGCAGCTCCTCCAAAAGGTTGTAGAGGAGCGAAGGTGCGGAAAAGGCGGAAGAAAGTAGCAAAAGGCCCTATCACATAGACCGGTAACTGTCGCTCTGAGCGAGAGAACAGACGTTCTCCTGCACCCCAGGCCTTTAGATAAGAATCGTCCTTCTCCGGCTACCAGAGTTGGGAAGAAAAGGTAGGAATTCACCGGCACCTTCGGGGATCGAGCACTTCATCCGAGCTGCGACCTCAATCGATTTCATGGCATCTAAATTGAGTTTCACCAGCGAAGAATCTCCGCCTGGGTTGGAGAGAAATCTAGAGACGGTGTGTAGGCGTGGAGCTGGTCGACGTGTTGCTGAGAGGATGGAGGTCGTCATTGATTCTTCGTTTCACTCCTGCTGGTAGTGGTCTTCTTGCACAAGTTATGACAGTTTTGCTTCCAGCTTCAACAAGGGTCCTAGTAATCATGGTCGCAAACGGAGTGAAGAATAGATGACGCACCTCGAGTTTTGTTCAAACGATGCTGTAGTTCACAGCGATCTTGAGAGTGGCTCAAGTCGTTGGCGTTTCTTCGAGCATTCTCTGTCCCCAGCCGGAAAGCGTGGCTGGCTCGGGGCTCAATGATTAGTGGGCATGCATCGTCTGCTTGTTGAAAGTCGGGATCAGAACGCTCGATGACGTCACCATCGGGCCGGCCGTGCGGACCGCTCGGATTGGGTTTGATTCCGTTCAACCCCCTCCCTGCCTCCTCGTCCTTCCTGGTCAGCTCGGTGGTCTGGCGCCAAATTGCCACCACGATGCTTTCAGCGGGCCTACAAAAGAAGCTACACTCCAAGCTATCGCCCTTATCATCCCTAAAGATCAACCAGTTTTACATGAACGTTGGTTTGAGCATCTGACCATGAAAATCGACTTCCAGATTCCTGACAAAGAAGCAATCGGCCGGTTAACAGAGATATTACCATGGACCATGATACCACGTCACTCACGCTGGTCCATCCTACATCCATATCTTCTCCTGTGACGAACTTCTGCATCGTTACCATAGAACAATAGGAGCTGTCACTACATCCGCAATTGTCCATGGTTGAGCCTAAGGTAGGACCTCTGACAAATGCTTCCGTCGCTTGCTTCGGGGAATTAAAGTTGATTATTGTGATTCCAGCGCGAGTTTGATTCCGTTTGACAGGTGCTTATTGAACTGCCCCGCCCCCGACAGCATATTTGCTTCGCAACATTCGTCGTCGTCAAGCTAACGAGAAGCTGGCCTGATCCAATTGTTCGAGGGTTTTCTTATATTTGGAGAGACGGGGAGAGTGGGAGACGTTAGCCTGGAGCTGCAGAGCATATCGACCCCCCCAACGTCTATCCATCCACGCGGAAAGTTCGCCGCACACATACCATCTATCCCGTACATTCTCTTCTTCCAGGCCGTGCCTAGCTCTCCAGATTCCCTTTCTGGTCTCTTACCTCACCTATTCGACCCATTTGCCCCAGCCAACGCACATCCTACTATGTCCGTATCCTACTCCACCGCCGAGGAATACTATTTCCTCCACCAGGAAGACGATGTTGCGCAGGTCGCACCGCCGCCTCCTTACTATCCCTGTAGGCGCAAGCTTCCCTCCACGGCGGAAACCCCGATACCTTATAATCAAATCCCTGCTCCCCATGGCCTATTCACCCGCTCCACAGAGCAATCGTCTCCTCTCACTTCGAATGGGACGCTCTTTTTGGGGTTGTATAGAGATGAAGGCGAGGACTATCTGGATTTCGCGGGTCGTGCCGCATATTCGATGTCGTTTGCCTCTCGCGTAAATGCTGGATCCTCTTGTGGACCTACTTCAACCTCCGGAGATTATGATAGCGAGAGCGAGAACGACGAAACAGAAGATGAAGACATGGACGAGCTAGAACAAAGAGAAGAAGACATCGCGACTGTACATCACATCCGGCGAACGGCTGTCGAGAGGCTGGAAGAGATTTACGCGAGCCTCTTTCTCCAAAATCAAGATCATGATTCGGCTTCTCCAGTGTGGTATCCACAGCCAAACGGAAATAACCAAAAGAAAAGCGTCACCAAGCTGGTGCTACGAGATCCCCACTTTGAAGACGACGATAAGACGGGATTGACCTCGTCCATTGCGACCGAACCTGTGCTTGCCGCGATTTTGTCGAGAGTCGCTTCGGCTTCTTCTTCATCCTCATATCCCTCGTTCACTACGTTGCTCTCCTCCGACGCCTCCACTTGTAGCGAATCCACTTCCGCCTCCACCCCGTCACCGAATCCAAGTATCTCGATATCTTCTCTCCGTCTCGAAGATCTCTCCCTCCCCCTCCTCCACAAAAATTACCCARAAATCCACTGTCCGCTTACTTTACTCACCCAGTCCCCCCTCTTACGCGAACTCGTTTTGCGTGATGTCATTCTAGGATCGGACTTTGGTAGTGTGTTTGGGAATTTGGACGGGTTGAGGAAGCTCGAGCTCAGGAACGTCGGGTTTGGGGTGGGGATGCCAGTGCCTGGAGAGGTTGTGAAAGCGAAAGCATCGAAAGAAGAAGGTGGGCCGGAAGAGGATGACGAGAGGGTCTACTTGGAGTCGCTTGGATTCAAAGACTCTACGGAAGTCGTCAACCGCCTCCTCATTCCATCCTCCCAGCATCGCTTGGCATTCTCAAAACTGAAAGAATTTGGACTCGATTTCG
Source organism: Candolleomyces eurysporus (assembly GCA_027579435.1). Taxonomy (NCBI): domain Eukaryota; kingdom Fungi; phylum Basidiomycota; class Agaricomycetes; order Agaricales; family Psathyrellaceae; genus Candolleomyces; species Candolleomyces eurysporus. The sequence continues at coordinate 6,426 of JANBPK010000741.1, read as the reverse complement.
GGTCGAACAAGGCTAGAGAGTCGAGCGGAAAATTATTGGAAGTGTGTAGAGCGGAAGTGGAGAGCCTGAGGGTGTGTTTTGAGAGCAACTATGATGATGGGGAAAGTGAGTGTTCACATACGTTATTCATTTCCTTTTCTTTCGTCCCTGACGTTTAGCCCTCTGCTCCCCCAGCGCTAGCCACCACCAAGGAAGATAACACTCTCCCATCCCTTGCCGACTTCCCAAACCTCCACCACCTAGAGCTATCATCCGCATACGACCTCACATCTATCACACCCTACTCTTCTCTGCTCGCTTTCCTTGATTCCCGGGGTCCCGTCCCTCCAGGGGTAGACGTGAAATTAGTATTGCGCGGGGTACCCATCGTTCCACCTTGCAATGATGCTGTTAGCGAGTCTTCCTTTGCATGCTCCTCGTCATTACCAATTCCACCCCCATCTACTACCCCCAAATCCCATCTCGATCCTCTCAAACTCGCGCACTCCATCCTCTCCCGGACGTTCTCGAAAATCGACGATACACTCTGTTCCCTCCTCTCTATTAACACCAAAGTCCAAATCCAAATGGCGTTCGATACGACAGTCGGAAAGGAGACTTTTGTGCAAGCGCATCTAGATATTGTGGGGAAGCATGCGGACACAGTCGACAGTCTGATGTCTTCGTCTGTCTTTTCGGATTCTCGGACGACGACAACCAAGAACACGAAAACGAACGATGGGACGGAGGGCCTCGTTTTACTGCAGCTGCACGAGGATCTATACGTCCAGTTCAACCCTCCTGAGGATCAAGAGGATGATGATGAAGAGACAGAGTCGGTAGAGGCGAGGGAGACGAGAAGGTTACAGGACCTTACGCGAAGATTCAAATCTCTGTACCTTCCCAACCTCTCTTCGAAGCATCAAGAAGTGGAACTCACAGTCGAGTTAGTTGATGTGTACGACCTAGACGAGGATTTGGACCAGAGAATTGTGGAAGAAGGCGAAGTTGGCTCTTCTGAGTCCTCTTGTACTGAAGAGCGACACGACTACGACTCCGACGAAGAAGACTCACCCTCTCGCCTCCATCATCCTCATCGCAGCTCACGGTTAGCCTCTCCATTCCCATCCTCTTCCTCTGGCTCCTCTTCATCCTCGTCATCGTCATCTGACGAAGAGGACGACAACGAGAGGTCCCACCAGCGTTCTCTGTGTACAGCTATTGACTCTGACTCAGATGACGATGAAGGCGACGATGGGGGCGAAGGCCTCGTGTGGACTTCGCCTGACGGAGAGGCGTCCGTGTCTAGGATCGGGTCGACGTGGCTCGTTAGGGATCCTCGGTTGCCTGGGTGTACCGGTCGTGCATCAGCGTGAAGTGAGGCGCTGGATGTACCAATCCTTCAGATGCATCTTATACAGGCGCATCTTGGCAGATGTATCGGATTCATGAATGTCTTCAATGGTAGTATGTATGGCCTCGCTTGCATCTATATTCAATCCATACTATTCTCTTCCTCAGAGTCCTTAATGACCGCAAATTCGCTGACTAATTGACGAACCTTTGTAGTAGTAGCAGTAGTAATGAGAGCTGTGTTGCTCAGATACAAAAGTCATTCTGATCTGTCCCCTGTTACGACAAGTCTCCCAAAACAGCGTATAGTCCTTGTGAAGTCGAATCAGCCCATCACTTTCGAGGACACAACTGAAGAGGATGGCGTCGAAGTCAGCTCTGGAGTCATATCCGTTGTCAAAGATGTTTTGGAGGATTTGGTTCCCATCGCGTCCTGACAGGTACGGATATCGTAGGCATAAAGTTAGCACAGTCCGAAGTTAGATGAAGAGGGTGGAGAGAGAAAGACGTATCAAGGCTTTTTATGAAGTATCTTTCTTAAAGTGAGGTAGTGGGGTGAGCGATTCTCATCGCTACCGGGAAAGTGCACGATACAGAGCAGAGAGAGAGAGCGGATGCAATCTGAGTACACAGTCTAGCAGATACCTCTCAGGGCACGTGGGGTTTAATCACCTTGGGTACTACCTGTATTTATGTAGACGCAAGTGAAGCTGCCAAGTCACAAAGGCGTATGGGTTCGAACCAGAAGAAGGCATCGTCATGGCGTTAGAGTCGGAAAACAAATGTCCGTTCTCGCGGCTAAAGACAAATTGCATGAAGTTCTGCCCTAACTATAGAGATGCAATTGGTCTGAATTACCACAATAGCTTGAGTCACTTATGACCAAGCTAACATGTGTGGCATTTATTGAGAATACAGTATAATGTATGCCACAGAATGAAGTCCAGACCGATCAGTGTTCACAAAGTGCAATCTCCCCCCACAAAGTTCTCTTGATGCTTCAACACAAACTCTTCCATCAATTTCTCTCGATACTCCTTCGCCTTGTCCATGCCAATCGGGAAATCGTCCACACCGTCGAACACGATCTTCTGAAGCTCAGAAGGAAGCTTATAAACACCTCTAGCGTTGGAATCAGGGAGGCTCGGTCTCGCTGAGGACGATTGAGACGTCTTCAACACTTCCTCCGCCCACCAATCCTGTCTTTGGCATGGAACGTCCGCAGTGCTGATAATCCTGATATTCGGATCGACTAAAAATAACGCGACGATCTTCCTATGCCCTGGTTTCGTCGGGTCGGCAAGGTTGAATGGCTGGACTTGGTGTTGGAGGATGTTTGGGAAGGTGATAAGACGGCCTTCGCAAGTCTCGACGGATCTGACATCTTGGATGGTATCGCCATCCGGAGGGAGGCCGTATACATTTGGGAGCCATTCTTGGGAGTCTAGCTCCGAGGAGTCCTCCATGAAGCGCTCTTCGTTGGCTTGGTGGCGGAAGGCGAGAGAGGAGCGGGTGATTTTTTCACGAGAGTAGTAGTATACTGCCGTAGCACAGACAGCCTCATTCTGTAGGTGTACCATATCAGAGTACCATCCGAAACACGATTCGAGAGAGACAGCGTACCAATTTCCCCTCAATGTGCCACGTCCCACCTTCATACTCAGGCTTCTCTGGCGTCAGCTCGATATTGGCCAACTTGACAATGACGTGCAGCGGTAAATCTCCATACTTCTCCTTCAAATTGGTTGGCGACTCGTGTTGAAGAACGTTCGAATCGAATCCTTGAGGTTCAGGCTGTTCGGGGACCCTCGTATCCCCAACAAACGCGCACTTGTTATACTGAACCCGCGAAGGGGTGTTAAACAGATCGTAAGAGCATATGAGGGTCAAGTTCCAAAGGGGTATCGATGCCTGGATGAGATTTTCCACGAGCCCATACAGCTCTTTATGGTGCTGCGGATGCAGGTTGTTGATATACGTGAGTATCTTCGGCTTGTCTCCAGAGATGTCTACCTCACAAGGGAGCCACTGGAACTTGGTGCTCCACAGATCTTCGTCGTCGACATCCAAATTTGGTATCTCGTTTTTAGGATCAGGTAAGACTTCCCCTTCCCCGCACCTCTTGATGCAATCTTCCAGAGTGGTCATGGGAGTGCCGATGGGTAGAATCTTGGATGTACCGTAGATCAAAGGAAAGAGACTGGGATGGACGAGGTCGAAAACTTTCCCGTCTGAGCCTGGGTGCCAATCTTTCTGGGCCGCTGGAATGTCTTCGAGTACCTGGACGGCTCTCTGCAAGGCGAGCTTCGCTTCCTCAGAGACAGCGGTATCAGACTTGTACACGTCTCCATTGTAAACGCGAATAGCACCGTTGGGTGAGTTAGGATGCTCCTTCGCGCGAAACTGGAGTTCCTCGATGCAGTAGGTGAACATGGGTTCGGATACTTGGGTTCGGGGAGGTCCACGAATTCTTGCTTCCATTTGGCAATGATAGATTCGTCGAATACCTATCAACGCTTCGTTAAAAGGGCCACAACGACCCCAGATCTATACAGCAACTTACCTTTTTTGTCTAGTCAGGTTTATCTGTAACCTTATTCATAAAACGCAGCATCGTTATCTCGCGAAGAGTTATTGGTTGGAATCTGTATGTCGAAGATCGCCGCTCCTCAGCTCCACATCCTTCAGCCTATAATCATGAATTATACTCACGGCGAGCATTCGTACCCACTCGCGTTGGAGAACGGCTCTCCTCTGTAGTCGGCAATTCGTGTCCCGGAGGCCCAGTTGAGCTGGTTACCATGTCCAGGTTTTGCAACGACTTTGGTAAGGTCCACGGGCATCATATTAGTGGCAGGGGAAATTCAAGTCCGAGTTGAAGCAAGGAATGTGGGACAGGGAATTTTCCAGTAGGTGTGGCGCTACTCACCTTTCCGCAAGGGCATAGAAGGGCTTACTGGCAGCACGGACGATGGGATTGGCTGTAGTGCCCACTCCATTGGCGATTCTAGGGTTTTACGCACTGCCAGAGCGATTTTTATGTCGAAAACCACGCTCCCGCTGCGTCTAGGGAGCTGTCATTCCGGATGATGAGTCACAGGTGAGTGCTGGGCAAGGGACGAGACAAAAACATCCTGATGGGATGAATCAAATTGACGCGCCCACCGATGTGACGGTGATTTGACGTCAGGCGTCGGTATGCGTCGAGTGTACAAATTCGGAGTCATCGCTGAGCCGGCTTCCTTTAGGTTTGACGAATCAAATCATTCGGATTTCTCAAGTACTCACTCTTATTCTCATGCGGCGTTCAATCGACAGACCAGCAAAAAATTTTATGCAAAGCGTGCAACACAACGAATGGAAGGCCGGGGAAGGAACCTCCCAGAGGATTCCATCTACGTCCAACGCAACAATACCATCAAAGTGCCACAAAGGAATGAGTTCTAGCATCGGCGTCACACAGTCAGTGATCTCATTCAGCCCCTCCAAACAGTCGGTCCTGGGACCGTGAACGAAGTGAGACCGCTGTTGAAGTTGGTGGTCAAGTTGGGGTCGAGGTAAGTAGAGATCGTCGAGCGAGAAATGAAGAAAAGGAGCATAGGCGCACTATTGACAGAGATATACCCAAGAATCGAGACTTTATGGGTCTCCGGTATCACTGGCCTTAATCTTGATCTGGGTGTGGCACGAGGTGAAGATCTCTGTTACTCCTGTGCCGAGGTGTAGAGCTAGATTTTCGATGCTGACAAGGTACTGTTGAAAACTCACGAGTCAGCACATGTCCCCTTTTGTACTCTTTTGACTTCAAATTGAACGATTTCGGCCTTTAATGATAAGGAGGGGAGAAATGATACAAGATCCAACACGCAGATAACGGCGGATCTCTCGTCCTCAGCGAAAAAACCCGCACAAAGGCACCGCTTCAACATCTTCCTTCAGTTCTTCCGAGAGAACCGCGGAATGATAATGAGCGGACTCTTCTGGTATGCCGCATGCATCGGGTTCTACATATATGCCGATCTTATTAACACTTCCCGCTATCCGCCGATCCTTGGACGTCATGCTTGCCTTGCACGCGGATCTTCAGTGCTTCTTTGGCTTCGACTCTCAATTGGTGCAGATAACGAGTTTGTCCTACCCCCTTTCATGAATTCGAACTCACTAGGTACGTGTGATTGAAATTTTTCTCTTCACGGCCTCCTCTCACCACGTGCGGTGGTCCACACATCGCTTCCAACACGACCCTCGATGTCGACACGGAAGGCTTCCTGTGTCTTAATCGATGCCTTCACTTATTCAAGAGTTCGTGAACTCACAAGGGCGGCCAAACCGACGATCCTCCGAAGATTTATAAAGAACCTTTTCAACCCAGCTTCGGAGCCAGCTGGAGGACCCGATGTTATAACACAGTTCTGAATGGAGGTTTTATCGTCTTTAATTCGGACGGGGGCCGCATGAATGGATGAACGATTGTCGAGCTCTTGGATCACCTGCCTACCCTATTCGGAGCCGGAGTAAAGGATTTCACAGAGCTCCATATCTTTTGGAGTCTCGGCGACGAATTTATTGGAATTGCTTCTAGTTATGGGTTATGATGTGAGTCTTGCTGTAACTCTTCCCGAGTCGGCGACGGTCTCCCTGTGGACCTCAGAGCACATTGGTTCTCCCGAATTTCGTTTCTTCTTGCACACGGGAACGCGTGCTCATTCTCCGAGTCGGCTGGTAGTTCGTGGGTTCGGTTCCAGGAGTGAGGGAAGGAAACCTTTGTGACCATCGATCGTCTCACAGCGACCTTGAGACGAAGAACATTTTCGATGAACGCGATCGGATCGAGTAAAAGAATATTGGTCATAATCCTACGAAAGTCAGTCAAACAGGGAAATACGATACTTCGTTCTGATTCCGCTATTGAGTGTCACTCGCACAAGCAAACTTTCCCATTGGTTCCTGCAATTGCACACTCCCGCGATCTGCTCCACTCCGTTTCCCCCCAAAGGCTGCGCAATCCGGTGTTGTTCGCTAAAAGCTTCGACAGTCTTCCTCACCCCGTGGAATTCGCCCCGCATTAGAGACGGAAACAAACTGAGACCCGTG